>VDFB02158269.1:0-34465 GCA_007258455.2 Sequoia sempervirens | reverse complement strand
TCCCTTGGTCATTGATTTTCCCTAAGTTACCTCAACCTCATCCTTGGAGCTGGTATTGACCTTGTTTTCACTCCTCCAACCTCTTCCTCAACACTGGTATTGACCTTGTTTTCACTCCTCTGCTCTTCGTTGGAGCTGGTATTGACCTTGTTTTAACTCCAAACTCTTTCTTAGCACTGGTATTGACCTTGTTTTCACTCCTCCAAACTCTTCCTCGGTGCTGGTATTGACCTTTCAATTCTCCAATTTGATGAGATACAACTTGGTTTCGTTAGGTTTTAGAGTATGTTAATTAAATTGAAAATTATGGTGCCATTTAGCTAGGTTTTAATACTCCACAATATAGTTAAGTATATATTAGTTCAATATATATTAGCTATATTAGATTTATATTTTGTAGCTCATTCTTGTAGATTAATAATAGACATTCATGTTCTTTCTTCATGAAAACATATATTCTATATTTTCCTTGGTGTTATACCAATGCAAAATATAATGTATATAATGTATATTTAATATAATAGTTATATTAGATTAAATTATATATAATTATATTATATTTATTATTATATAATAGTATATATAGGATTTTACTTGATATTTTAGAGGATTTTACCATTACACTATAGCTGGTTTACCATTAAATGGCAATTGGAACTTGTTTTCCAATGACAAAATAGTGGTTTTTAGGAATGAGATTTGTTTCAAGCTCAAATCTCACAATATATGTAGCCTATTAGCTAATAGAAAGAGATATAGAAACTAAAAAGATAGAGAATAAGAGAAAGAGATGAACTTAGATAGATAGGGAGAGAGATAGTTGAGAGAGAGATAGAGCATGAGAGAGAGAAATATAAGAGATACAAAGGAAAAGAGAGAGAGGGAAACGAGAAACTAAATTTTGATTCGTTGTTACATGTCAACAATCCAAGGATGGCATGTGTCCTTGGGGAGTTATGCTCAAGGTAGCATGCAATTTGATTAAATATATTATAATTCTCCTTTAAGACCTCTTCAATGTACCCATTGTACACTTAAGGGGACAAAGATAAATATAGAGAGAGAGGGAGATAATGAGAAACATACAAATAGAAAGGAAGACAAAGAGATAGCGAAAGGTAGAGAGATAAAGATAAAAGGATGAATAGATAGAGATATATGGAGTTTGGTTGATATATCTCTCCTTGGTGCTCTCTATCTCCCTAAACCCTCTTCTCTATCTCTCCTCTACCTATCTATTTCCCTTTCTCTCCCTCCCAATCTCTATCTCCCCCTCTCTATCTCTCACCATCTCCAGTCCCTCCCTATCCCCCCTATCCATCATCTTTCTATCTCCACCTCTCTTCCTTTCTCTTCCCATATATCTCCATCTCTCTTTCTCTTCCCATATATCTCTATCTCGATCTCTCTATATCTTCCAATATCTATGTCACTCCCTCTTTCCCCCTCTACCTATTGAGCTATCTCTTCCTCTCCCCCTTTTCTCTGTTATTCACTTCATCTCTCCCTAGCTCCATTTCTCCTACTCTATATCTCTATCTCTCACCACTCCCTCCACTATCCATCAGCTCTCTTTCTCTTCCTTTCTTCGATGATTTCACTGTATTAGCAAGGGATGGATATGATATGGTTCTCAACAAATTGCTACAATATAACATGAAGAAGGGTCTATTGGAACTATAAAAAATTATCAAAATTTTATAATGATTTATTCATGTAAATTTCTCAATAATAATTAACTACATTTTGAGTCAAAAAAGGATGTAATTGGCCCTACGAAATATAATTACCCACGGTCACCTTGTTCTACTCCTAAAAATCCTTTTGATCAAAGATATTGTGGAAAAAAAATCACATCAACATGAGTTGGAATGCATCTTTCTGACCTATTATGGGTTACAAGTACTTTTTAGCACATCGACAAGACATCAAAACTATTGTAGCAATTAGGATTACTAAAGAAGACATATCGAGGAGATTTTCTTATGGTCTCATTGATGAAGATAATCTATCGGCAAGAAAAGTCATCTCAATATGAAAAATATATGTTGGCCTGAACATTTAAGTCTCACTGATGAAGTTTCATCGATGAGACCATTTCTTTCACCGATAGGAGCACTGGGAATATATCGGTGAGACATGTGCAATCGATGTAAATCATAAATGTTCACCTAGCCCACTAAGTTACACTGATAGGAGGATATCGTTAAGAGTTCTAGCAACATATTCAAGACCAAAAGAAAAGAGATTGGTGAGACTTATAACATTGGAGGAACCACTAAATGTGTTAGCGATACTAAAATTCAGGCCGATGAAGAAACAAATGAACCAAAATGATTGTTGGGGTGACTCTTGGAAATGTATACAGGACAAATGTTAACATCGGTTAGATGTGTATAGTGTTACCCCAATCGGTAGAGTATTTAGTGAACATTGGTTGGGGCCTCATGTATAGATCACCCAAAGTTTGAAGGTGTCTTTTCAACTAGTTCATTTGATGTGTTATAGGAGAGACTTATAACATCAGAAGAATCACTAAATGTGTTAGCTATACTAAAAGTCAGGATGATGAAGAAACAAATGAACCAAAATGATTGTTGGGGTGACTCTTGGTGTTGTATACAGACAAATGTTAACATCGGTCATATGTATAGAGTGTTACCCCAATCAATAGAGTATTTAGTGAACATTGGTTGGGGCCTAATGTATAGATCATCCAGAGTTTGAAGGTGTCTTGTTGACTAGTTCATTTGATGTGTTATCAATAAGAATTATTGTAACACCCCTCCTTTTTGTGCTCTGTTAATCAGGCAATGTCTTCCTATGTTATGCTTCGATCATGTTAACATGTGAATTAATGATGCTTTATGCCTTGATTATGGTAATAATGTTAGCTTTGTCAGTTAGTGATATTGTATTGGTGAAGGGGACGGGGTTGTATCACTCGCTTGCGAGTGCCCTACGATTCTGAGATTTCCTCTTCACGGTGTGTTTGATCATATTATGTAGATATGCACGTTCGACATGCTTTTTGTTGCAGGTTGGCAGGTACATGACATCGACTCCACCTGGTTTCCAGGTCTGAGCGTGTCCATTGACCAATGGAAATAAATTGGGAGATAGTAGCTAGGGTTTCCGAACCAGGTCGTCACCCTAGTCATAGCATGTTGTTGGTTTGTCGTCGGGATCAGTTGTTTTAACTTGGTCAGTTCCCCGTGAGTGCTTATTTAATTTCAAGTTTAAGTTATGAAATGACTTGCGTAGTTTGATTAATGATTAAATGTGTTTAGTTGCAAGCTAAAAGTGATTAAATAGCTTTTGGGAATTATAAATAATGATTGTTTTGTCTTATTGTGATGTTGGAAAATTAGTGATTGATTAATTAATTTAATTGAATTAATAAAATAATCTAATTTTGAATTAGATTTATTTTATTGATAATTTGAATTAATTGGGTGAATTAATTAAATTATCCTTTTTGAATTGAAAGTGTGAAAGATTTAATTCTTTTGTTAAATGTAAAGTGCAAAAATATTTGGATTCAAATTGGAAATAGAAAATTGTTAAAGTTATTAAAAATTCAAATGTTTTCTTTTGCAAAGACTTTGGGGTAGAAGAGATATTTTCTGAAATGGTTGACTATTTGGTAAAAGATATTTGTGTTGAATTTGAAATTGGAATTTGAATTAAATTTTGATTTGAATTTGTATTCAATTTAATTTGATATTGAGGTTGAATTTGGAAGTGAATTTGCATTTTGGATTGGAATTTAGTTAGAATTTGAATTTGAATGTGAATTTGGGGAGTTTGGAGGAAAAAGGTTATATTTGGTTTTAGGGTTTTCTTTCAATCCTCGATGGTATTCTTGGTTTGGTTTTTTTGGTGGAGAGCTTGGAGGAGGCTAGAATGGTGGAATTGAAGGAGGGCTTGGGATTCTCCATTGTTGAAGCTTCCAAATTTGGAGGAAACACAAGGTTCCATCACTCTTTCTTCTACTTCTTGCTTTCTTTTGAATGAGGTTATATGATTGAAAATGTAATTTTAGATTCAATGAATTTATGGAAAATCTCTCATATTTGCAAAATTTATAAATGGATTTGGGAATGGAAACTATACAAGGAATTTGCACCAAGAATTAGAGAAAAATATATAAATAAAAAAAACTCCATTGTTGATCTAATTTTTGATAACCCATTTGCTTATTTTGAAATAAGTTATATTTCTTGAATTGGGTTGGGATTATTTGTGCAATTTGGGCATGAAATCAAGTTTTGGGTATATAGATTGATGAATACAGCCATATATATTAATATGTGGAATACCCACAAATATATTTATAATATATTTGTTATTTTAGGAGTTTTTAAAAATGTTGGGTTAAACCAGATATCTCTGGTTTTTTTTTATGTTTTTGGGGAAAAAAACGCAGTAAAAAAAAATAAGTTTAATTTTTTTTTATTTTATTGTTTTGGGGTGGTTGGGGAGGTTAACCCCACCATCGTGCCTTCGGCGGAGGCGTGGTATGTGTTCACCCTCACGTGTGATCATGCCCGGCCCGGCGGTGTGTGCCACGCCCACATGAGGAGGCGGCTTGCACTGCAGCCGCCGCCGCCCGGCGGGAGGCAGGGCTGCGTGCCCTGTGGCCGGCCCTCTTCCCTATGTGGGCTTAATTCAAAATTGTTTTTTTTATTATTATTTCAATTTAAATTTTTAATGAATATTATTTTTATATTATATTTTATATAATATTTATATAATTAATATTATATATTATATAAAATATAATATATTTAATATATATTTAATTTAAATGAAATTTGTTATTAGTTAAAATATATTTTATTCTTTTTGTTAAATCAAAGGATCTTAGGAATGATTAATTAGAAAGTAGATATATGTTATTGTTATAGTTTATCAATGAAAGTTTAAATTTAAGTTATTTGATTGATTCATTTGCAAGTAAAATATAATTTTGCTTGGTATATTTAAATAATGTTAAATGTCAAATTAGAACTTTTAATCGTCCATGTGCTTACTATGATTGTGAAATTGAGAGTAAAGGATGAACTTATTAGTTAACCTAAATGATCTATTATTCAAGTGATTATTTTAGTATGTGATCATGAAACTTAAAGAGAACGGTTGATTTAAATTTTAACCAGATAGCTACATTGTAAAGTGTTTTGATTATGAATATGGTTATGAAATTTAGAGTAAATGATCTATTCTTGAAATATTTCAAGGTTGTGAAAATAAATGGGGTCAATTGATTGGATAGATGCAGGTCATGAAACCTGTGTTTGAGTGGATTTAGGAAATCCGAATGTTAGTTTATTTAATTGCTTAAAATACTTTTGATGTTTATTCTTCCTTGCTCGATGTTGGGAGTACGGAGTCATTGTTTGAAGTCTTTCAGATAGGGGATTTGTATCTTGTTGTGGGTTGTCTTTATGAAAGTCAACTTTTGGTGTATCGTGGAAAATGTGCATAGTTATACCTTGTGGATCACCCGGTTTTCACGAACGGGGATTTGTGCCTCCTTGGGTGTAGGAGAGGGTAATGTGATTTGGTTTCCTCCAATGTTGGAGTGGGTTTTGTACGTTGTTTTCCTCCAGTGTTGGAGTAAGTTCTGTGTTCTGTTTCCTCCTTGGTTTGGAGAGGTCGTGTTATCTTGTTTCTTCTTGTGGGTGTGTTTTCGTTAGGAGAGTGGCTCTTGGTGGGGGTCCGGCACACAAAGGGGCGCCAGGGTAACTCACCTAGAGTTTAACTAAGTGATAATTTAAATGAATTAATGGGGTTCTTTCAAACTAATAAGATAATGAATGCCTCTCTCTCGTGAAGCAAGTGAATGATAAGGCTCGAGATGAGATGGGACGCATAGTTTTGCATGAGGGTCCGGCGCCGGTAGAGGCAAGCCAGGGTAACCCAAGATGGGGGTCCGGTAGCCTAGGAAGGTTGAGCTAGGGTAACTCATGGCAATTTATGTATGACACTTTTCCTATGTCGATAGTTAATTAGTTATTGTGCGATGTACATGATCATTGTTCTCTGAAAGCATTGTAACTTCGTGTTAAGTGATGTTGTGACTGTAGTGGCTTAATGGCATTGTGTTTGTAGATGTTAAGTGGCTTTGTGATTGTAGTTGTTTCAATTCAGTTTTGTGTAAGTCTGTGTCTAGTGGTAGATGGTCCTGTCTAGGAAATCCTTGTTACTATCTCCTAGCACGGAGGGAGTGGAACCTTTTGGATTCCACGTGGTCGGGTGGCGTGCATATTTCCGTTGGTTCTTCTTCAGGTTTGTGTGCTCGTGTTTTCCTGTTGGAGAGCTCGCGAGAATCAGTTCTTCTCATGCCTTGTTCTCTCAATTCTTATTGTACTTTATTACCCCCTCAGTTGTTATCGAGGTGGAATTTGTAATATGTAATCTTTTAGTTGGATTTACCTCATTTGGGGAATGAGTGATGTAACCCTATTGTTTAAATGTTAAATTGGAATCTTGAGGTATTTATTATCCTTGTTGTAATTTATCTTGCATGGAATGTATGTTGTTTCATTTCCTTAAGTGATTAATGTTTCAGTTTATGTTAATGTTATCTGATGTTGGGTTTTTAAGTAATCTTTGTCTCATGGCCTTAGAGGTTGTTGGCAATATGTATTCACCTTGCATGTTAATTGTACAAAAAAAAAAAATTGGTACGTTTAAGTAGTGAATTGCAACTTCCTCTAGGGTTGCGTGGCGGGGCATTACAATTATAACATTGGAGGAACTACTAAATGTGTTAGCGATACTAAAATTCAGGCTAATGAAGAAACAAATGAACCAAAATTATTGTCGGGGTGACTCTTGGAAATATATATGGGACAAATTTTAACATTGGTCAGATGTGTAGTGTTACCCCGATCAGCAGAGTATTCAATGAATGTTGGTTGGGGCCTAATATATAGATCACCAAAATTTTGAAGGTGTCTTCCTGACCAATTCATTTGATGTGTTATTGGTGAGACTTATAACATCAGAGGAACCACTGAATATTGTAGCGATACTAAAATTTAGGCCGATGAAGAAACAA
This sequence comes from Sequoia sempervirens, assembly GCA_007258455.2. Lineage (NCBI taxonomy): Eukaryota > Viridiplantae > Streptophyta > Pinopsida > Cupressales > Cupressaceae > Sequoia > Sequoia sempervirens. The sequence goes on along the minus strand of VDFB02158269.1, from coordinate 27,396 downwards.
ATGAACCAAAATGATTGTCGGGGTGACTCTTGGTGATGTATATAGGAAAAATGTTAACATTGACCAAATGTGTAAAGTGTTACCCCAATCAGTAGAGTATTTAGTGAATGTTGGTTGGGACCTAATGTATAGATCACCCAAATTTTGAAGGTGTCTAGCCAAACAGTTCATTTATGTGTTATCAGCAAGACTTATAACATCGAAGGAACCACTAAATGTGTTAGTGATACTAAAATTTAGGCTGATGAAGAAACAAATGAACCAAAATGATTGTTGGGGTGACTCTTGGTGATGTATATGGGACAAATGTTAACATCGGTCAGATGTGTAGAGTGTTACCCCAATCAGTAGAGTATTCAGTGAATGTTGGTTGGGGCCTAATGTATAGATCACCCAATGTTTCAAGGTGTCTTGTCGACCAATTCATTTGATGTGACAGTAAGGAATTTGAAAATTTGTTACATTAATGGTGCCACAAAGTACAAGTAATTTCATAAATTGATAGGAAATAATTGCAAAATGAACATTGTTGCGAATTGGTAGCAAAGGAAACGAGGAGACAAACAAAGGGCCAAAGAATTGTTTCAGTTGAAAGACCTCAATCAAAACTCGTAAGTCCTCTACATTTTAACTTTTTCATTTCTATAATTTTAAGCGAGTAATATGGAAGCCACCAGCTTAGGGAAGTTGCAAGGTAGAAAACAAAGTGAGAGCAATCACCGTAAGAGTAAGAAGCAGAAAGTTGAGTCTAGAATTGAGCCAGAGGGTCCTAAACAAAAGTTGAATCAAGATTTAATTGACCAATTGCTTGGCTCTAGGCCCAGAGGTAGGTGCTCCACGCAACTGAGGGTGGAAGTGGAAAAATTGGATGAAAAATGCAAGCACATAGGAGACATTGGACCCCAATAAGAGGCTATGAATTGTTTAGATTCCACTTTCATCGAAGAGATTGTTTAGAGCCATTTTATAATATGTGGCATCTAAATTTGGGAAAGATGGTTTTCCCTAATGTGTTTGTCAATACAGAGCTAGTAAAATTATTGGCCACCCACTATGACTCAAAACTTCAGGCCATATGAAGACTATTTGGGAAACCCTTCATATACATATTAGAGGCTTCAATAAGTGAGGTTTTTAAGTTGGAAGGGTGGAGTAATGAGAAAATTGTGAATGAAGAGTTGGAAAAGGAGTTTTAGAGAATGGACACCACTTACAAGGGTCAGAGGTTTCCCTTACATAGAATTAAACAAGATGGTAAAATTTTCCTACTTGATGATGGTGATGGACCTCCATTCCATGTGGACTTATTCGAGCCCTATATGAGATATACCTATTTATCGGTAGGAAAAGTGTTCGGTATGGAAGTTCCTAAGTACATGTTCATTGTTCCCATGGTAATTGTAGCTGGCATTCAATGTCATAATTCTAGGTTTTTTTACTATGCTTCATTTGTCTCCAAGGAACTCGACTTAGCATTGATGGAAATCAAGAATAAATCCCCTGTTCTTCACCTTAGGCATTATTCTCTTTTAATGCATCTAGTATTGTAATTTGGATAAAAGTGTGGGATTTGGCCAGAAAAGTTGAAGGTTTCACAATTTGATAAAGAGGGAAAACTGTTACCCATTCAATTATGGACTGCCATTTGGGATAGTAGGTTTGCTAATTCAAGTTACCTATATTTTGAAGAATACTTTGTAAATCTAGTATATGAATTCTATAGTCATCCTTGTGCGCACTCATTTTCTGATGAAACAAAACATTTCTGCAGACCTAAGGACTTTAATGGACCAATTGATCACAATTGGGGAGACTGGTATTGCTTGGAAGATGGTACTATTGTAAGGGTGTTTGGTTTTGAGGATTCTCCATTCATTTTGCCTAAAATAGTCCCGGATAGGATTGCATATTTGGAAATTGTAAGACAAATGGATTTTTCTAGATTCATGAATTTTGGTTCATTCGGGAAACAAGAATTTATGCCTAGTACTCTATGCTTTGGTGATTTTACTATGCTTGCAAAAGAAGGATATGATTTGATCTTTTCCAAATTAATGTAGTATAATATGAATAAGGGTCCACCAAGAAAAGGTTTTGATCCAAAGGGATATATCAATTCTTCCAGACAAAGGATAAAACTTGGAGGAAGTGATCATGCCTTATCAGTTTGACGACATGATTAGAAATTTGGAGGAAAAGGAAGCATAGAGAGTGGTGGAGGAATACAACCAAGGGTTGCCAGATATAGGGTTCCCTTTTTCTAGAGATGAGGAATCTGGAGAAGATATGCCATGAGACCTACCAAGTATGATTTCCAGATTAAAAACTCAAGATTACAACTTCCCTCCTAGAGAACCAAGTGTTGAAGAGAGCCAAGATATAGACACCAGAGAGATGGCATATAGGTCATTTGTAGCAGATAATGAATTTGTGAATTATTTAGGATTCAAATATTTCTTGTATAAACAAAAGGATAAGGAGATAAGGGAGACAATTGATAATATTACACCAATCAATGAGGAGAAGCTACTAAATAATTTGAAATTAACTATGGATAGAGAAATGGCTAATATGACCCCCGATAAAGGAAGGAAAATGTTAGAGGATGCTAGATTTATAATATTTCTAGGGCTGGATTTTAATTTTGCATTGGTCTTTGATAGCTTCTTAAAGGATAATAGTGCCACACACAAGCTTAGTCCAGAGGGGGTGACAAAATATATGTTGGATCCAAATATAACCCGGATGAAGGAACACTCATGATATGGGCCTTGTATCCACCTCATAGAAAGTCAATGGTGATTGATACTGAGAAAGCATTTGGACATGTCATGAATCTAAAGGTTGGAGAGGTAGATCTTGTGGTGACTACAAACATTGGAATTAATGTAGCAAAACTAAATAAATCCCAAATACAAATGTTGATCAAAGAAAAGGAAATGTACAAAATGAGTAATGAAAGGATCACGAGAGAAACTGATCATTTGAAGGACATTCTAGGAGTCACAATGGAGCCTCCTAAATTAATAACACATGATGAAAGCTCACAAGTAAAATATCATTGGGATGAGTCAACTACATATTCACAAGGTAAATATGATACACTCACTACAATAATCAGAAAAAGATAGACCAACTTAATTATTTGGTTGAATAAGCTATGGGGAGCATATTCAAAGAACCATGTTATAGGGTAGGAACACAAGACAATTGATGGAATAATTCAAGAGAAGCTTTGAGAATTAAATGAAAGAGATGTTCCTGACAGTGTGGCCATTGGTATGGGTGACCATATTATAAAGAAACATAGGGACCTTTATGAGGAACTACGAGAAGATGCAAATAGTTTGGTTGATGTTACAAATATGGGACTACCTACACTATTTGAAGATGGAGAAAAGTTGAAAGAGAAATCCAAGTGGATCAAAGAATGTGAATTGATGCTGCAAAGAATTCTAGAAAATGCCACAGGGAAGGATTCAACATTGTACAAGAGCTGGGAGCAGAACGAAAGGATGATAAAGGTGGAAATATCAGCCAGGAATGCATTAGGAGATGCTGATACTCATGAAAAATAGGATTATCTACATCATTTATCAAATGTTAATCTATGGCTAAATAGAGCCTAATCTCTTCTTTTAATTAGTTAAGTAAAATAAAAAATTTATGAAGGGATGTGTCCCTTCCAAGTTTTGATGTATTTATATCTCTTCCATAGTAATGCAACAGATATAGGTGTTAGGAGATATTCAATATACAAATTTGTAGAAAAATGCTTTCATATATAGAGAATCAGATGCATGTATTTTGATGGACTAAATGAAGATATCTAAGTCACAGATTAAGATTTTGGTATTAGATGTTTGTTAAATTTATGCAATTATTTGATTGTCTCCATTCTGATGCTTCTCTATTTTTAAATTTGATATAACAAGTTTATACTATGTTTATCATTGTACATTTTCTATATATGTGTGATCTGGTTATTTGGTTATCTCAAGTAGGGATTAAAAACTTTTAATCAATCACAACAATTGGTAAGTGTTAGTTGGATTAATCAGAAGAATCACATAACTAGAATTGTCATTCTATCTCAAGAAGAGTTTGTCAATTATTCACTTGCACGCTTCCACAAGTTGTAAACAATTTATGTGCCTGACAGTTTGAATTATATGTGTCAAAGACTTTAGAATTTCAATTACATTAATTTATGGATATGTTGTATCTATAACACTACAAAACCATATGCTCTTTGCATTTACACTTGCATTTAGAAATACACATTTATATACATAGATATAAATTTCTTTAATGATATGTTGCATTTATTATTCTAGGAGAGCATCTAGTAATTGCATTTACATTTATATTTTCAAATAAATATACATACATACATACATACATATATGTGTGTGTGTGTGTGTGCGTGTGTGTGTGATTTATATTCAGTGTTTAGACACAACCCATTAGGTCTACACATGCATAAAAATTCATAAAATCAGATCTCCCATAATTCAAATATAATTCTATCAAGAAATTAATATCAAATAGATAATATAATCACATAACTCATACATTTCAATGTCATTGATCGTCTTCTTCATCCAAATCTTTTTTTGTATCATCCAATCTAGATTCAACATTGTAAGGATTGGTCATATCATCAATTTCGTCATTGAGATCAGTTTCAATAATGTCATCATCCACACGGATATCATCTTCATGAACATTAACTCCTACATCATCATGATCTAGTTCCTCCTCTTCAACATCTTCACCAGGCATATCATTAACTAACTGTTGATATTGATCATCATCTACATCATCTTCTAGTTCTTTGGTATCTTTTTCTTCCACCACATTATACTGTACCGACATTCCTCTTGGATCATGTCTAACAAAAAATGAACTTGGTTTACCTAAAACCTCTGAGTAAAATACCTACTCACATTGTCTTGGAAGAACATAGGGCTCATTTCTAGCTCTCTCAATCAACCTTGTATTAACCATGGTAAATCCATTATCATGTTTAATAACAGTTCTCTCAGGATAATTTTTATTCAATCGTAGCCTATACCATAGGACAACGAACATAACTAATTTTAAGGACTTAAAGTCACACTCAAGTATATCATCCAAAATCCCATAATATCAATTTTTCTGAGACTTTGGATGTATGTCGCTTCTAGATGAAACATTAGTCACCTGAAAGACTACAGTTATACTAGAATCACAAGTTTTCTTCATGTCATCCAACTTTTTGATTCAAAATTTATGACCATTGCACCACATAGCCTTATGGTGTTTCACCTGCAATATGTCAAACATGTAAAAATTATTGCAATATCGTCAGTTGAAAAACATATTTATTCTTGGCTGAATGTATGTAAATAAAAAAATCTCAACATATATATTGGTGTAGGAGCACCTAGATATTGGAAATGCCTTCAAAAGGATAATATGTTAAATTTACATGTTCAAGTCTAAATTTGTATGTCAAAGCCATGAAAAGGATAATTTGAATGCAATCAAATCATAAAAGAAGTCACTAGGAGGTGAAAATGCAAAAAAATGCAAAAAATGCAATATTATGTAAACATAAAGGCATAAATCAAGAATATTAGGAGATAAGATGTAGTTTGAACCAATGAGAAGTTAGAAATGGAAGTTATTAAGAGGGAGAAAGTTATAAAAATCATGGAAAGGTGTGGAAGAGCATAGTCTTGAAATTCTTGTAACAAAATTTTGAATAAAAGCCCTTTTTTTTGAGTTATCAAGCATTCTTTCTATTTCTCCTAACTCATATTGCTAATTTGGTAACATCCAAGAGTTATTTCTTGTGTAATATAATTTTAGAAAGAGTAATTTTCATTTTCAAAGATTCTGAAAGTTATTTTTAAGCAACAAGAGAATCAAAGACAATCCTATGTCTCAGGCGAAGTTAGTTTCACTATGATTTTGAGAGTCCCTAAAGAATTTTAAGGCCCATCCCACTGATGTAAGCCTAGTATAAATGGTGGTATGGGATAAGTAGGGTGCCCTTTATGTTATTTTTTTTGTGTGAGTATAGGGTATCAAGAATATGGCACTGTGTTGTTGATTTAAAGTTAATTTTCTGAGTTTTCCTCTTGAAAATGAAGGTTTCCGGCAGGGTATTGGAGAAATAATGTATGCACATCCAAGGAGATGTTTATAAAATAATTTTCAAACATAATGGATCATGTTTCAATGGTTTTCAAGAGTATTGGAGGCTTCTAAGGGTGAAAATCACAAAACCCTCACTATTTTTGGTGTTTCTAGCCTAAAATTAGGGTTTTTTTAATACACTTTCTAAATGGGTCTTTAAATCTTTGGAAGTGGATAAATTTGGTGTTTTGTGACCTTTAATTTTACTATTTGAGGTTGTATAACAATTTGGAGTTGGAAAAAAGGTGGATGCTTTGTAAAATAGCCTTTCTTGGGTGTACAGTCTGAAATCTACTAGTTTCTCCAGTATAAATCATTCCAATTTTTTGATATAATGATATGGGAATTAAGAGGTCTCTAAATGTGCCTTTGGATCTTTGTTTTGAACCTAGTGTGAGTGGTTCACCTGATCTAGGGTATGGAGGTCTATTACAAATTAATGTTTAGATTTCATGGACAGTGAAAATGTGTGTGTACAGGGAAGTGAGTGAACTTAAATACTTGAATCTTGTCATTTGGATGGAGTTACAATAGAATTTATCTTGAATAAGGTTGTAAAGGAAGTGCATATTGTTTTGAGAATGATGATTCTATTGTGTGTCTTGGTATCTTTACAGAGCAAGCAGATTTGATATTTATACACTGATATATTAAATTTATTTCTCTCAAAACATGATGAATATTGTGTCTTGAAGGACTAATTAACTAGTTGATAGTAAGAAGGATTGGTCTTTGTTACTTTTCCCTATAAGGAAAATGAATTGGTGTTATTTGAGAAATTTAAACTGGTTTCGATGATTGAAGTTTGCTTATTGACATTTTGGAATCTGATTTAGAATAAATGTTTTGTTTCCTTGAGGATATGATGTTTACAAGAATTTGAAGGATTGGTAATTGGCTGTGTAGCAAGTGAGAATAAAGTTTTTCCTTATGAAAGGTTGAGAGAATGTATAGATTTTGATATGGTGGTTGATAATGATGTGAATCTGATTGATTGAGTTAAAGTCTTCTAATATGGTTTTTTCTTTGAGTGAGTCAATTGGAATACTGATAATGACATATGGCTTGTTGAAATTGGAGTGCTAACTTGTTTCCTTGAAGTCTTGTAGAGTTGAAGAATCAAAAGAAGTTGTATGAGTTTTGAGGAAAAAGAAAGTGAATTAAGAATTTGATCTTCTCCTGATTCTGATTGGGTTTGATTTACCCTCATGAAATGATGTTGTTGGTGTTTTTGTTGGATCCTCTACATCATATATACAACAATATAATTGAAAATAATTAAATAATATGGGTGATTAATATATTTATATGTACTTATTTGTCTCTTAAACCATATGCTAAATCAATTTCCCTTTGTGTAACATTGGAATCTCCATTATGATGAGCTTCTTTAACCAATGAAGCCACACCTTCCCATGTTAATGCACGACCATATTGTTGAAATCATTCAATCCATACCATCATCCAATTAAAATTGTTTGTGATGTACAAATGTAGTGCATCCCACTCTTGACCAACTATATCAAAAAATATTGAAATTCACAAACAACGTATAATTAGTTAATTACCACAATATATGACCTTAATTTATAATTGATGTATATTGAAGATTAATAATTAAATAAGTACAATATACATAAAAAACCATATGTAAAATGTATTCTAATTAATCTCCATGACCATCTTATAATTACCTCTCACTTTCCTCAATCTAACTTTCCCCATTAGGTACTCCCCTTTGAATTTTTTAATGGAGTTGGGATCCCAAATTCTATCTACATGGATCTTTACTGCAAACTTAGGAAGATATTCACTAATGTACACCATGGTCTAGTATACCATATATCCCTCCACCATAGAACCCTCAAGATGTGCTCTTTTTCTAAGCAAAGCCTTCAAAAATTTCAAGTGTCTCTCAACCATCCACATTGACCTTGTGTGTAAACGTCCACACAATTCAATCTCCTCAACTTGGTGTATGAGGTAGTGTTCTTATGCATTGAAAAATGTAGAAGGTAGACACTTTTTAATTTCACACAAATTAGATGAGCAATTTTTCTCTTCAAATAATTTATATCTTCTTTATGGATTTCTTTAGATGACAACCATAAACAAGTGATTCAAAGCATAAATATATTAATGAGATTTAACAAAAATATATAATATATTACATAACAAGTAAAACAAATGGCAATTATAAGATCTATACAATGAATTGAACAAATATCACTACTTACCTCATGTATTTTCCAAGACCATATATAACTTGCTTGAAATTGTTGTCGAAGTTTTTTAGGAGAGATATAGGTAGAATGTACTGCAATAATTATAAAATGATCTTTTCATTATTTTTTCAAAAGTAGTAAACATAATATACTAAAAAGTACATGTAGTATACAAGTGTGTATAATATACCATAATAATTACCTTAATGAAGGTATGCCAATCATCCATTTTCATTCCTAACCCAAATTCATCTTTCTTTCTTATGATATTGTTTATGTTCCTAGGAAATCCTATGGGAAATCAAATTTTTCGTATGAATTCTTTTATAGCATTGCTTTGCTGCTCCATTAATAACCAAAAAATGGCACTTATATTAATTTGGTCTCCATCGCTATTCAATTGAATGATATTTTTCATTGCATGATTGGCTTCCTAAATGTCACTACAAATTTTGATAATTTTTTATTTGTCATGCCTTCCATCCAATATTTTCCATAACATTTCTGTTATATTCTTTCCTATATGCATTGTATCAAACAAAAGCACAATTTGTAGTTTCTCATATTAGGGCAACCTACTAAATTATCTTAGATAACTTTTCATCCCCTATGGAAGCCAACCATTAATGCATTGATCACCTTCACGAAGCATATAAGTTAAAAAAATTAACAACGACAATCATTTCCAATTACAACATGAGTAAACACAACACAATATAAAAATATAAATTCCAAATATATCATATATGATACATAAACAATTTGATCCAATGTATAACCTTGACGATTAATTCTATTATATTCCAACTTCCATAGGTGAGGTGTCATTCTTCGTGGTTTTGATGTAGTCTCTTCTTTCCCATTGAAAAGATGTTTATTAGTAGTTTGATACTTATGATTTCTATGGAGGAAGTGCCTATACTCATCAAACACCTACTTTCCTCAACTTGTTGAATGATGAGATTTCATCTTTGGACCACAAATTGGACATGCAAATTTTCCCTTTGTTTGAAGACCTGCAAGATCATATATAATTGGATTAAATATGTCAATTTTTATAATTATATATAATGAATAGATTATTTAAAAAATATGCATGATATCTACTTCATAAAATTAAATATCGTTAAAGTGCAGTTGAATGTTATAACAAACCACAAAAAAGTGTTAGCCCTAGGGCATCATGAATTGTCCATACAAGCATTGCATGGAATTGAAATTGTCTTTGTCCTATTGGTCTAGAGATATCATACATAGTGACACCATTTCATAACTTTAGTAACTCGTCGATAAGAGGCTTGATATATGCATTCATATCTTTAACTTGGTACTTACCTTGTTGAATGAACATAAACATTACATAATTATTATAGTCATTTTGCTGAAAATATATATAAATTAATGTACATGACTATTAAATGAAAAAAATATAAGTCATTATGCAACAAATAAGACAAATGAGATGCTGCCGGTATTGGCATGGTGTGATGGTTTATAGGTGGCATTGTTGTTCTTGTCACCAAGGTTCAAACCCCGTAGGGGTGATATTGTTGAATGGTTGTATCCAGTTCATAGCTCTAGTCAAAAGTGTTTACCCCTTGAATAATAAAAAAAATAAAGACAAATGAGATGCTACTACATTAAAGAAAATTGATGTAAACAAATACCTGGAACAATCATTGACAACATTATGTGCTCCCTCTTTATTGAAATCCATGGACGAATGTTATTGTTGATAACAAAACAGGCCACATCGAGTAAATAGATCTCAACTCTCCAAATGGATTGACATTGTCCGCTGCCAATGAAAGCCTGAGATTACGAGGTTCTTCTTTAAAGTGTGGCCATTTTTCCTCCATGTCCCTAAATGCATAACCATCCACATGAATTTGAAGATTTTCATCTCCACTTCTATTACATGCATGGTAATCCATAAATTGTGCTAAGCTATCACACCTAAATAATTATTACATACGTGGAATAATGGGAATATAACGAAGAACCTTGCGAGGCACCTCTTTTGTTAGTTGATTTTTTTGATATCTACTGATATGAAATTTTGGGCATTCTGTTGCAAATTCATGTTGTTTATGATATATAATATGATCATTGGGAAATGCATCTATTTCTTGATACTCCATTCTAATATCTTTCATAATGCCAGATAAATCTCGATATGAGTGAGGTAAAATATTTGATGGTGGTAACAAAAATTCACCAATCAATCTACAACAAATAAATATTTTGTTAATATAAAGAATATTAATGGTACATATTTCATCCTTTATTTACTAGTGGTGAACTAACAATAATTAAAATAGATGAAAAAAGATGACATATATGGCATACCTTAACATTTCTGAGATTGCTATGTTGGATAAACCATTCATAACCTTCAAATTCACTAGCAACAATACATTAGAGAGAAGAGTTGTTTGGGAGCCTTCATAAAGGGGCTCGTATGCCTTCTCAAATACAGGTAAATAATGAACATCATCAAAGTAATCTTGATCATCATGATTAGCTATGCCACTAAATGTGTCATGGATCAATGTATTTGTACCATCATCTTCAACTATGTTTTTTGGTGCATGATCATCTTCTTCCATAGGATCATTAACTTCATCTTCGATATTCACAGCTCCATGTTCCTCCGCTTGCATAACCACATTCTTTGGGCTGTGATAATCCATATCATGTTCCCTAGGGTGCCCCACCTTTATAATAATGATAGACACAAATAAACCATGATCATGATCAAGTGATTTTATATATATATATATAAGATGTTAAAATGATATAAACATTTACAAATTCAATCAATACGAACACATATAATGAACAACTTACCAATTGACGGTAACCATGCCCACTTCAACATGACCATGTTTCCTACAATGTTGCTCAGCTGTTGTGATTAAAAGTCTTCTCGTCTTCAAGCCCTTGTAATTATTGCAAGGAAAATAACATTTCCCATCACCCTTTCTTTTCAATCTAGCCCAGATTCTAGCAATTGTCTCTTCATTTTGTTTTTGACTAATATTATCTGACATTATTTTTTTTACCAAGCTTGAATATTTAGATATTCAAAAAATATCAAACTCACACTCCAATAATTTTTAATCATAGATAGGTAACAAAATATGACAATTCTAATACTTTACACCAAAAAAATTTGGCATGCAACCACCCCTACAAAAGATAAGATAGCTTGAAGTTAATGACCATAAAAAAAATTTAAAATGGTAATTCTAGAACTTATTAAATTTTGATTTTACTATGATTTCTAACCATTAGACTCCTAAAATTAGAATATTGAACTTGCACAACAAAATATGGAAATGAATTTCTCAAAATACACAAGTCTGAAAATGAAATATGATGAGATGTTGCTTTAAAATATGATTTTCAAACTTGGAAGTACAAATTTGACTTCATAAATGAATTTTGGAAAAATATAATGACCACCCTCAACCTAGCGACACCTTGAATTTTTTGTGATTTTTCCCAAGAAAATCATCCTTAGTTATTTACAAACTGTCACAAGTAGAGCAAATTCAAAAGTATAGCAAAACACCATCGCAATAAATAGAAAAACTCACTTTTATTTATGTCGACCACATATTCATTTTTTTCTAATTTTGAATGTTCATTGAAATTTTGACAAGACTGTGTTGAACTTTCAACGAAACCCAGGTTTGTTGAAATTTCGATGAACGTCAGCGATAAAATTTTAAAAAATTGAAAATTAAACATCAAATCCCAACAATACATCAAACTATACATCTTTCATTAGAAATTTTTGTCATATTTTGCAGTTAAATGAGTTAGTGAATAAATTTCCACCTCCTTCAAAATGGTCATCAAGTAAGGCACCTAAAAGTCATGGTTCCAAATGCTATGCCAATCAACATTCCAAACTCCATCATCTAACTTCCCAAGTTTGGAAAATAAAAATTAATTTATCTAAATATCCAAATAATCCTCCCACATCTACCATCATCTATCATACTCCTACATCTTGCCTCAAGTAAAAAAATCCCATGTCACAAACCTATCACATCTTGGTAGCAACTCTTTATCACAAGGACTATCATGGTACTCTATCACAATGTGCGTATTATGATAAGGCCAACTTTAGTATCAAAGAGGATCACAATGACATCAATCAGTTGTATACAAGCGCTACAATCCTAACAAGACAACTACTTCAGAAAGGTCATTATTGGCATGTCATGGCACTAGTCTCTACATTGACACTATCAAAAACTTTAGAATAATCAGTGGTCAACTAAGGCATCAAGGTCATCCAAAAATATCAAAAAAATAAAAATGAAAAATCCAAAAAGTCAAGAAAATAGTAAAGAGAAAAATTTTGTCCAATGGTGAAAACCTGGAAAATAGGTACCCTGGATAAGACCATGATGAAAACCTGGAAAGCAAGTGTCATGTGTGAAATAAATTGTCTATTTGTACTTTTACACTTGGGGGAAAGTCATCTCATTTCCCATGTCTTCCTCATGAGATCTACATCTATTCATTTAATCCATATCATTCCCCGCCCATTTTCCCACTTACCTTGGTCTTGACATAAAACATGTAAGCATAAATCATGTTGTGGGGAAAATTCTTGGAACATCAATCCTTTGGTCACAAACTATTCATGAAACATCATGCCATTGCCATCATATCCTCTTTATCCCTAAGTGACATAGTCATTGAAGATCATATGCCAATTCCTCTAGTCTCATGTCTCCAGTATTTTACGAAGACCACCTGCCATCCTTTCATGTCTATTTCCTATCTTATTTTTCCCTTGTCAATGGTCTAAGGATACTCCATCATCCAATTTAGCCATGAATAGAAAGTATTCCAATCCTGCTATGCAACCTCCCCAATCAAACAATGTCATCATCCTCATGACCCATCAATTGGTATTCAACTTCAATAGCAGAAATATCATGTCTATCCTTGGCATAATTCACATATCAAAACACATCAAAAATATAAAAAGACATTTTATTTGATTGTTCTTTGTGGATTGCCTTGGCTAAAAGACTAGAGAAACTTAGCTCTTATTATGAGTTAGGACATTCCTTGTCTACAATTGTCTATCCTTTTTTGCAAATGGATGACCTTTCTCACCTTTTTCTATGTTATACCATGGTGTTTTTTGTCCATTTGTGTCATTTTAACACCCAATGATGATTTGAGCAACATCTATTAATCCTTTGGAAAATATTGAAGGATTCTTTCTCCACACTAACATCCATCTTTCCTTTTCTAACATTTATTCTTGTTCACATTTTCATCAACATTTCTTCTCATCTTTTCATCCATTTTGAGAGCACACTCATATTCTCTTAACCCAGCTATCCTCTAGAGGGGCATCCCACTACCTCCTCATCATTCTTCCTCATCATATTTTTTTTGCAATGGCATGTCTTGAATTGAATTTTCTTTGTCACAATGCGATAATTTGCATTATGACAAAGAGGGGAAAAATGTAGACACATAAAAATAGCCTAGACCCACAACCCACCTTTTTCTATGGTTTTCCTCCAGCCTTCTTTTAGACCTTCTAGGAGATCGTTGGTGAGGACCTTGTCCTAGCTTCTTGTGATTTCTTCAAATCTGGTAAGATTCTTAAGCAACTAAATCACACCTTCATAGCTTTAATTCCCAAGGTCGTTGATCCTCAATCTATGATTGATTTTCACTCCATCAGTTTGTGCAATACTTTTTATAAAATCCTTTCTAAAATTCTAGTGAATTGCATCAAACCACTCCTTGATAAAATAATCAGCCCAACTCAAAAAAGGGTCTGTGTATGGTCATCATATCCTTGATGCTACCATAACCACACATGTTAATTACTCCATTCCATGGAAATATGCAACTATACTGGTATGGCCCTTAATTAGACATTTCTAAGGCCTGTGATAAGGTTATCTAGAATTTTTTCCCTAAAGTCCTAGCTAAGTTTGGGTTTGACCAATCCATGATCAATCTTATAATGGAATGTGTTACTATGGTTCAGTACTTTGTTTTGGTAAATGGATCCCCCTTTGGGTTTTTTCTTGCTAGGAGACGTATCATATAGGGAGACCCCTTTTCACCCTATTTGTTTATAATGGTGGCAAATGTATTGAGAAGGAATTTCTCTAATATTCTATCAAAAGGATCCATAAAGGGAATTAAGGATGCCTCTTCTTTAGAGCCAACTATGATCCAACAATTTATGGATGATACTTTTCTTTTTGGGAAATCCTTTATGATTGAAGCCAGGAAATGGAAAAATTGTCTCAACAGCTATGTTGCTTGTTCTAGGCAATATATTAAACAAATAAAAGCATGATTCACTTCTTTAACAACACTCCTAATCTACAAGCTTGGGTGACTATTCTTCTGGGCTATTTGAGTGGTTCTCTTCCTTTAGTTTATCTTGGGTTACCCCTTACTATCAAGGAAGTCACTCCTGATTTTTGGAATTCTATACTAGAAAGGATCCAAAGAAAACTGGTTGGGTGGAAAGGCTCCTTGCTTATCCATGCTAGTAAATTATAGCTCCTATCTACTATTCTTCAAGGTATCCCTGTCTATTTTCTATCCATTTTCAAGATACCTAAATATATTGCTAAGAAATTTGAGAAAATTCAAAAGATTTTCCTCTGGTCGAGGACCGAGGAAAAAAAGAAATTCACTCTGGTTAAATGGGACAAGGTTTTCCAACCTAAAAGTTTTGGTGGGCTTGGGATTAGGAATTTCTAATACCAATAAAGCTTTAATGGCCAAAGTGGGCTAGGACCATCTGAGGGATAGGAAGTATTGGTGTAAGATCATGAAAGCTAAGTACCTTTAGAACAAACCTTTGATTAACAACCTATCAGAGGTTCACCCTTCGGGGTCTTTGGTTTGGAGATGTTTATGTAGTCTATAGGATCTTCTAAGAAATGGGATAAAATGGAATATTGGTAATCATAATAAAATTTGATTCTAGGAGGACCCTTGGTTACTTGACACTCCCCTAGAAAACTCTGAATTCATAAATCTTATGAGATTGGCTCAACGATTCTTTCATATTTATATTATTGATTACCTCCTTAGGCCTTAGGGTGTTAGAAAATGGAATGACTTAGGCCTTTTCTGCCCCTTTTCCCTTGATCTTTGTTTCCTTGCCAATACCTTGCAGGAGTTTCTCTCCCTCACCAGACTTCCTACAACTTGCAAGGGGGATGAATTCTTCTGGACTCATGATAAGCAGGGTGATCTTTCAGTTAAATTGACTTACAATCTGTTGATGGACTAGGGTGTTGTCCATGATCTATGGAAGAAGGTATGGAATCAACACATGATCCTAAGAGTTAACTTATTTTGGTAGAATTCTTGCCATAATAGGATTCTTACTCAAGACAATCTGAGGAAAAGGGGATTCCAGATCCCCAACAAATATTTTTTTATGTAAGTGCAATGAAGAATCAATGGATCACTTGTTGTTACACTACTTTTTTTCTATGGAGGTGTGGGAGTTGGCTTTAGGAAGATTGGGGATTCAATGGATTATGTGTAGGGATATCACATCCGTTACCTTGAGTTGGTCTGGACCCTTTATCCACCCTTTACTTGGTGAAATTTGGAACCAGGTCCCTCCTATTATTTTCTAGTGTATATGGAAAGAGAGAAATAATAGGATCTTTAGGAACATTGAGATGAGTCCAAAAGAGGTGTTTGGTATTGGGTCTTGACTCATTACAAAAAATAACTTTATTTTCAAAGGGAAAACCCCTGAAAAAGGTCTGACTGAGGTGGAAATAAGTATGGCCAAAGCTTGGCACCAAAACCTAAATGCTAACTCCTATGACAACTCCAAATCCTTGGCTCAGAGTATCATTATTTGGAAACCTCCTAAAGGCAACCTAGGCAAAGCCAATATAGGAAATTTTGTGACTGGTTACTTTGGGGGGATTGGTGTTTATTCTTCTATGATTGTAGAAGCTAGAGCATTGTTTAAGGGATTACAGTTGGCTGTCTCCATGGGGATTGAGAACCTTCATATTGAAGGAGACTCTAAGTCTATTATTGATGCTATTAACTTTTAATAGATTGTTTTAGTGGAGTACTAAAGACATTCTTCTAGACATTAGGCACACATTGGAAATTATCCAAATGCTTGAATTCTTTAGGGAACCTACCTCTTGACATTCAGGGTTTAATATTGAAGGAACAAATCCCTTACTTGACCCATGATGATAACTAATCAAGCACCTTACTGGATTTTCTCTGGGGTCCACATGCTTGTCTATTGGGCTATGTGGATGAGTTTCACTAATCAGATGGATAACAAGTGGCATATTTCAAATTATGGGATGGATCCCATTTTGAAAATGGAAATCATGAGATTTTGTGATGAGTACTTGATGATTAAGACTAATTTGACTATACTTTACGTAATCTCCTTTTGGGGATTTTGTTAAGCTATCATATTTCCAAGTTTTTTTATTTTGATTTTAATGTGACCAATAATTATGAGATCAAGCCCCGTATTGTCCCTATATTTTCTGCTATTTTGTCTCCATGTGTGAACATTAACCTTTTTGGTATTACAAAATTTGGCTCACTTTTGATAGCTAACCTTTTAGGTGTTTCTAATTTTTGCCCCGTGTCAATCTTGCCTAGATTTCTATGCATCTTCTATGTGGAAGGAAAACCATCCTTTCCTTCCATGTATTGCTTATTCAATTGTGTGTTGAGATCCTCATTTATAATTCTACTAAGATTGCTTTTTGGAATTTACTTACTCATGTTTCTGACCTATCCTTCGCCTTGATTATCAAAGACTGTCATTTTTGGTTTAAAATCCTTAATGTGCAGGTGATTCTTCACCTTTCTATTATCTCTAACCTTTTATTTTCTCAGGGTTCCTAGTTATCTTGTGTGAAGAGTGACATTATGGGTGGTGATAGGGTGTTAACTAAGCCAAACAACTATAGTTAATTTCACAAAGATCTATTGGTTTGGCACATTTTTGTCGAAGTTGGTCTTACTCCTTTGATGGAGAAACTGGTGGGCCATGATCCTAGTCTATCTGCTCAGTTTTTCAACTCGTGAAAAGATCATCATGTCACTTTGGGAGGAATTTCCTTTACTGTGGATGAGGAAGTGATTTTGTAGGTGACGGGGCTCTAGTGTACTAGTATGAAGCATATGAAGCACACTAAAACTATGGATAATGAAAGTATAAACAATTTTTTTGTGGGGAATGAGGCACCGGTGTGCAACCAGTTGGGTTTTGATCAGGAGGCTCTCCCTCAATTGTGGAACAAAGTGTGCCTTGCCTTGATGAAGTATATGACTCTAGAAGGTAGATACAAAACCTATTACTTCCACCATTTCCCTCTTTTGAATCACCTCTAGCATAAAGTTTTGTTAAGCTTTCCTTTTTTCCTACTTAAGGACTTAGAAAGTTCTATTTAAAAATGTGTTGAGGTTAATAGTCTAAATCCTAATGACCCTCCTCCCCTACCGCTCTACTAGAGCCTCATTTTGAGGCTCTACCACTTTCATAATGCTTTATGTTTACCAAAACACATATCGATTATTCGCATTGAAGAGATTGAGCATCCCACTATGACCAATTTATCTCTAGCTAAATCCAAAGGCCCTATCAGGAAAAACCACCTGGTCCCTACTAACATGCATAAACCCAAACTCGCTGCTAAAAAGCTTAAGGGGAATGAGGGAGCATCCCAAAAATAGTGCGGCAGCTAGTCTATGTGAACTCAAATCAACCCCTGCCGAGACTAATAGCAAGCCTGCCCTAAAAAAGAAAGGAAATGAGGAAGGAAAGATTTTGAAGGATCCTCCAAACAAAGGTAAAAATGTGGTGAGAAAGGACTCTATGGGGGATATGGTGGTTGCGTAGATAGTGGTTATTGGTTGTGATGCCATCATTTGGTGCTCTAGTAGACTGACCAAGAACAAGAAAAAAGTGCAAATTAAAGACTTGGATACAAAAGAGGAGCAATCAAACAAAAAAGATAGTAGGGATGAAGAGGAGTTTGAGGGTAAGGAGGAAGATCATGCTTGAGGACCCAATTCCATTCTTGACATGGGAAAAGTTCAGAAGGATGTTTCGGCTTCTCAATATTCAAAACCACTATATGTTGAACATTCTGATACCGATAAGACTGCCATTGGTGGGGAGGAGCTCTATGTGTTGAAGGAAAGATTGGATAAATTGGACAAAAAAATTTATGGTTCGACCCGCTTCATGGTTAAGTTGGTCCACTATGTCACCAATACCCTGTCGGTGGTTATGAAGGATGAGATGGACATGAAGAAGGCTGAAGACCATCAGGAATGGGTCAAAGATGATGTTGTTAATCTCCTATCAAAGAACTAGGAAGATGCCAATTAGTTTGTTGTTATTCTGTTGTTTGTCCGTCTATTGTTGGTCTGTTGTATTTATTTTTTGGCTTTTTGTTTTTCGATGCCTTTTTGGTCTTGAACTCTATTGGCCCTAGTGGCTCTTTGTGAAGGATACAACACCCTATAAATGTTTCTTACCTACTAAAAAACATAATTAGAACATTTAATTATGTCCTATTGTCCAAATTAAACTATTAATTAAATAATCCTCAATTATTTAATTAATTCACATCTTTTATTCCTCGTGACTATTTAAATAAATAAATTATATTTATTTAATTTAAATGTGTCACTAACTTCTTATGTCTCTTCATAATTAAATAAATTCTTAAATTTATTTAATTATTACTCATCCACTATTTTCTTCTTGATTATTTAAATAAATAAACTTTATTTATTTATTTAAATATGTCATTAATTCCCCATGTCTTTCTATAATTAAATAAATCTCTTTGATTTGTTTCATTATTATCCACTTTGGATTTTTCTAATTTATTTATTTCTATAATTAAATAAATCTCTTTGATTTGTTTAATTATTATCCACTCTAGCTTTTTCTAATTTTAAATAAAATCATTTATTTAAAATTGTCCACTTTTTAATTTCTCTCCAAGTAAATAATTTAAATTAATTATTTACTATCACGTGGCCCCACTTTTGAATTAAATTAATTTTTAATTCAAAATTACAACTTTCCTCCACAAATCCAATAATTTCTATTATTATTTGATTTTCCAACTTTTTCTTTTTTCGTGCCATTCTTATCTCCTTGTCTAATACATTTCTAACCATTGATTTTATTTTCTAAAATCAAATCTTGACCACTCATTTCAAATTTCACCCTAATATTTCCCTAATCCTAATTGTGGGTTGTCATATTCAATCTCATCCATTGATTTTAGGGCATTTCTCATCTGACAATCTTGGCCATTCACCTGAAATTGCATTTTCTATAAAAAGGAAATTTTAGTCTCATTTTGTCACTTCATAGATCTCTTAGTCTCTTAGCATTTACATCTCATGCAATCTTGTCTTAGGCATACTTCACATCTTTTGGCATTTTGGCATACTCTAGGCTTATTTAATAGTTGCTTACTAGTTGCATAGTTGCATAGTTTAGCCTTTGTCATCAAATCCTTCAACATTTTGCTTGAGTCTTGGCATAGTCACAGGTCGCTCACATAAAATATGAGGGAAAAATACTTATTGCAACAAATAGAGGTGGTGTAATGGAGGTCAATCATGGATTTTGAAGATATTTGGTGAGATTATTGCTTTTATTTTCATTTTTTACTCCTATGTGCTTCATTATTTACTTTGGGTTCATTTTATTTATGCATTAATCTACTAACATGAATTTTCCCATAGTTAGACCTTGAAGTCTTTATAAGTTACAAAATAGAAAAAACATCCTAATGGAGAAAAATTCTCTTAAAAATATATTCCTTCTACATGTGAGTATCCCTTACACACAAGCCTAGCCTTTTTCCTAAAACCTACTTAGTTCCTATCACATTCTTATTTGTTGGTCTTGGGACCAATTCCCAAATTTGATTCTTCTCAATTTGCTCCAAGTCTTCTTTCATAGTTTTGATCCAATTCTCATCTTTGCATGCCTCAATTACAATTTTAGGTTCTACCTCTAAAAGTAAACAAAATTTTACCTATTCCTCTATCATAGCATCTTTCCTTCTTGTCAACACACCTTTTCTCTTATCTCCAATGATTTGATCTTTAGAGTGATTATTCTACACATACTTAGGAGTCTTAGGGATCCTTTATGGAGCTTATTAATCTTCAACTATCATCTCTTTTTATTTTTCTTCATCCTTTTCTTCTTCACTACAAGGGGGTTCATCAAATTCATATCTTTCTATTAGCACTGAACCTTGATGTGATTCTTCATCCACTTTGACACTTGCACTCTCAACTATCTTCTTCAATATTTTGTTTTAGCATTAGTAGACCTTAATTCTTGTAGAGTATCCATGGAAGATTCCTTCAATATATCTTGCATCGACTTTTCTTGTTTTCTCCATATCTTCTAATACAACATTTTCTTCCATACACTCTAAAATATTTCATAGTGGGACATTTACCATACCATAATACATAGGGATTCTTTGAACTATTTACTCTTGCTTGACCTCTATTAATAATGTAGATCTTATAGTATGAATTTTTTTTCTCTAATAGACATATGATATATTTTATTCTTTCATCATAGTCCTTCTTGCTTCTTTAACTACATTATTCTTCCTCTCCACAACTCCATTCTACTAAGTCTTAGGAGTTGACAAATTCCTTTTTATCCCATGATCTTCACAAAAAACTATTAAACCCATTGGAAGTGAACTCTCCACCTCTTTTAGACCTCAAATTCTTTATTTTCACATCAATTTCATTCTCAACCATAGACTTAAATGCTTTAAAATTATCTAGAGATTTTGATTTTTCATTGAGAAAAGTCACCCAATTCATTGTAGAATAATCATCTATTAATAACATGAAATACCTATCACTATGAGAGATTCTTATTCTAGTAGGTCCACATAGGTTTGTATGCACCAACTACAAAGGTCATATGGTAGTATATTCTTTTATCTTGAACCTCTTCTTTGTTTTTATTCCAAACTGTCATCCCTTACAAATTGCATTGATAAGCTTTGTAATCCTTGGTAGATCTCTCACAACATTAGTAGAACTAATATTCACTAGGTTATCAATATTGATATGACCCATTCTTTTATGCCACAACCAAATTTAATTTATTTGAGACATAAAACACATAACACCTCCACCTTTGAGTTGATAAAAATTACATTCTATCCTTGTCCTTTAAACAACCAAAATTCTAGATCTCCCTTTTTTCATTTCACAATCATCATATTGAAACACAAGATTATAATCTCTACTACATATTTTTCCTACATTGATATTATTATGTTTGAGACCCTTGACATAAAGAACATCATCTATTTTATGCTTTCCATCAAACTAATTAAACCATTTCCACAGATCTTAGGCGATATATCATCACCAAACTTGACAAGACCACTATCATATTTCTAAAGTTTAACAAACTTACTCTTATCACCTATCATATGATTTGAGAATCCACTATCAATTATCCAATAGTTTCTTTCCTCTCTTAAATGAAAGAAAATCACCATAGTTCCTTCAACCTTGTGACCTATTTTTAGAGAACTTTTGTTCACAAATATTTCAAGATTAGTAGAATTAGTTCCAACATTTAAAGCCATGAACAAGCATTCACCATTGTCTTCATCACTATAATATGATTCTTCATCATGAGATACACCATTTTATTTTTTAACATAATATCTCTTCTTGACATTTTTACGTTTATGATCCTTGTGTTTTTCATTTACAATTTTGATTAGACATTTAGAAGCATAATGACCGAAATTTCCACAATTGAAACATTTAAAAGGTATCTTACCTCTATATTTTCCAGTGCCATTTTTGAATCTTAAAATTTTTTCTTCCACCTCATCAAGATCATCCAAATCTAATTCATCATCCTTCTCTTCTTTGCTAACTTTAAAATCAGTCTCTTTACTTGTAGCATCTTTACCAAACTATCTCAATTAAAAAAAAATTAAAGCACAAACATCTGATCTGTAGAATAATTATCCAAATTTTGAGCTTCCTCAATAGAAGAAACTTTAGAACTATAATATTTTGGAAGAGTTCTCTATATAGAAAAATAATTTTTTCTATTCAACTCACTTAGATGATATATATCACTCTAATCATGCTTCCTTTCATAATTAACTCTCTAGTACCAATCTTTCCTATTTCACAATCTTTAGCACTAAATGAAAGCTTGTAACCTACTTAGAAGATTATGTTCCAATCATTCAACATAGAAAATTTTATAATTTTTTATCTTAGCTCCATCAAGACTTTTAACGCACCCTTACCAATAATCTTATCAATTCAATTGTTTCCAAGAGTTATAAATCCCCCATTAAACTTCTTGAAATGCATGAACTTAGTCTTATCTCTAGTCATGTGACTTGAACATCCATTTTAGCATGTAATGTAGTATGAGCCAACATGGACGTTAGATGCACATGAAAATTGAGAAGGGATAGTGAATCAGTTGTACATTAAAACATTTAATCCCTCATTAGCTTTCAAACCCTTATCTAATTTTAAATCCTCATCAAGTATTAGGTCACATATATATGAATAGAAAGACCAAATACAATACACTCACTACCAAAGAGCTCACTTCCCATAAAAGAAGAAAGGATCACTACCAAGAGGACTCACTATCCAAAAGAAATAAAGAAAGAAGAAACTATTACAAAGATATTCACTATTGCAAAGAAATAGGAGAAATGCACCACTACAAATTTGCACCATCCACAACCTTTATCTCACTACGTCAAACAACTTCAAGCACACTAAAAATGTATAGATACCTTATAATCACTACATCCAGAGT
The DNA here is from genome assembly GCA_007258455.2 of Sequoia sempervirens. Taxonomy (NCBI): domain Eukaryota; kingdom Viridiplantae; phylum Streptophyta; class Pinopsida; order Cupressales; family Cupressaceae; genus Sequoia; species Sequoia sempervirens. Next base: position 4,080 of record VDFB02158269.1, on the reverse strand, counting down.
CATATGTATTAATCTCCCACTTAGATCACCACACCTAATCACATTCACATCATCACACAATCACTTTCCACTAACATATCTAACAATTCATCTCACATTTATACCATACGTGACCTCAAACAACTCCTAAAGGTTAGCCTCAATGAAACATATGCACCTCAAATGTGCATGATGCAGGAGCATCCAGTGGTGTAAGGGCAATCTTGCATCACCCAAACATAGTTAAATTTCAAGTTTCTCAATTTTTAGATGTTTTTACATTTTTGGATACCCTTTTCATCATAATGAAATTCCCAATTTACAATTTTTATTTTCTATTCCTGGGTTGAAAGATATTACAGTTTTAGTTTCCCAGATTTGCACCTAAAAATCTTCTGAGTTAGATTTGAGGCACTTAGAGTTCCCGGAATGGCCCCAAAACTTTCTAAAATTTGCATAGCTAATTTTGAGCATGTTATTGACTTCGAGACCTTTCCAACGGTTCAAACGGTTTGCAAATCAGAGTCCCGGATCAAAAGTTAAGGCCCCAGGAAGTTGGCGCACTTTCTAGAAGATATAATTGCAAATGCTCTTTTGAAATTTGAACTTCATGTTGTAAATTTTTGGTGCCAAACTGCCTAAACTCAAATTTGAATGTTTTTTTGGCTCCAAACTAAAGAGGAGCTCTATTTATGGGCGAGTTTCTAATTTTTAGGTAACCTTTTGGGGACAAGCTCGCATATTGTGAAAGGGTTATTCTGTAGCTGTCTGTAACTTGCATGTTTTGTAGAACTTGGGGATTTGAGATCCTCTACATGTAAGAAGCTCCATTTTCTGAATAATAAAATTTCTCTTGTTTGTGGGTTATTTTCTAAGTCTCGGGCTGCGCCCTCATTAGTGCAACACCAAAATAGGTTAATACCAAACACTTCCATGGTGGAAAGAAGTGAAGGAAAACTATGCAAAGGGTTAACTAGGATCTATATCTACATCAAGACACTTCACCACATTTCAAAACACAAAAAACAACCTACATAATTAGTTCTAGCATGCTAGGTTAGCCAAACCTACACTAACACTAACAAGAAACCACTACACATTTCTCTAGGTCTAGAAACATCATGAAAACAATAAAGAAACACTCCAAAACACATTGGAACACACTATATTATTCCAACATCAAAATAATACTCTACAACACTACCACAACCATTTGAAACCAAGAATACTTTCATTATGTGCAACCAAACACACTGGCATAGACATACAACTCATTAACCAAACTTGTGGAACAACTTAGCACCATAAACCTCAAGTGAAGGAAGCTATAGATAAAACTAGCATGCTATCAAATTTACAAACCAATAACCAACAACATGGAGAAATGAAAAGAAATTATGTTTCTCCAAGATATCCTTCTTCATAGGCAAACACACTGTCAAACACAAGTTTTTCTGCCACATGATCCAAAACCTAAAACTCTAGAAATAACACCTCTGAACACCTTTGATCATCACATTCAAACCATAGAAGCATTTATTTAACCATTAAGAAATGCATAGCAGATAACTAAACACACCTCTATTACCTTGCATACTCTCTTATTCAAATTTTCTCAAAAGCTTTTGGAAACCAAGTGAACCAGCTGCATTAGGAACACTTACTCAATAGTACAACAACTTCTTATCATGTGTACACTGGAGGTTGACATCAAACCATAATATAGATTACAACATAGAGTAACATACTTCAACAACACCAACAATCTCCACATAATGGTTTGACATCAATGTGACATCGAACCATAACGTATCCACACTTAACACTGATGGAAACACTACCAACAATATTTCAAAAATCTTCCCAACTATATTGGAGGTTCACATCAATGAAAACACCAACAATCTTCCAACAATGGATTTATTTAATCTTTTCTCATCCAGTTTCATCTTCTAAACTCTATCTATTTCATTATTTTGATAATTTGACTTGTTTCCTCTAGTTTCTGGCAATATGTCCAAATTTGTTACATTTGTGACAAATAATATTAAAATTATACAAAGGTGTAAATGAATTATTGCTAAAAAATTTATTTCTTCTTACTGTCTCATGACCAAAGTTATTGCAATTAAAAAAATAACTAGAGAAAAGATGATTGAACCTAGTATTGTATCGTTATCCTTTATATCTTCTCTTATATCTCTACAAATGGATAAAACCATCATTTTATGCCTTCCTTTCATTTATTTTTGCAACCCTCTTAGCTTTTTAACTTTCATAGCTATTCCTTTCCAGATTCTCAATAGCAAACTTCTTATGCTACTCAATCACCTTATTTTTTTGTGTATCAAAAAATCTAAGACTCGTTCTAATGTGTAGTGATCTCAAACTTTCCAATATATAATTGAGGGTTTTAGTTCTCTTCTCAAACTTCAATTTCAGCTGATGATTTACCTTTTCAATATCCTTTCTTAGTGACATAATCTTTGCCTCAACTTTTTCATAGTCCTTGTCTCTTGACAATAACCTTTCAGTCAAGACTTCTTTAATAATATTTTCTTATTTTTCTTGAATCTTTAGATCAATGATCATCTTCTCTACCCTCTCAATATTTTGAGTTACATTATCTTTAGCCTTCACTTCCTCATTAATTATTCTTCAGTCTCTTAATCTCTTTACCGATATAGAGAAATTCTTCCACAAGATCTACCTCATGTTCGTCATTTTTTAGAATTCATTTATGCATCATCTTTAGTAGATTCTATAGCCATGAGTACTACCTTTTCTCCATCTCCATAGATGACTTGATCCTCTTCATTAGTTGAATAGCCTTCATCATTGATGAAGAAACTCTTTTATTTCCTCCAAACTTTATTCCCTTTTAAGAATGGTTTATTTCTATACTTTCTCTCAAAAAATTTAGAAACTTCGTATGGAAACTTAGCCTTAACATTTCCTACTTCATCAAAATTAACAAACCTAAAAGGAATCTTACCTTTATACTTTCTAGAACCTCTCTATAAATTTCAAAAAAACTTTTATTCTTCTAAATCTGATCCAACACTAGAGTCTGGACCAACATGCTTCTTAGATGCTTTCAATGTCACCTCCTTCCTTGTAGAATTATCAGTATCCATTTTCATCTCATATGCATTCAATATTCCATGCAACTCATCCATAGTTAGTGTATTCAAGTTTTTAGCTTGTTCAACAATAGAAACCTTTGCATCAAATTTTTTAGGAAGGGATTTGAGTACCTTTTTCACAATCATACTATCTTTAAATTGTTCACCTAGACCTCAAATAGAGTTGACAACCTCATCAACTCAGAGAAAAAATATGGAATTTTTTTCTTTTTCCTTCATCTTTAGACTTTCAAAATGACCTCGATGAGTTTGAAGCTTTTCTTCTTTAACCTTGTCATTACCTTCATAAATGTGTAATTTATCCCATACTTCCTTTGTTGTCTTGCAATGCATGATCTTCACATACTTAGAGATAGATAAAGCATATAAAATAGAATTCCTTGTCTTAGCATTATTTTAACAAGCCTTCTTTCTAGCCTAATCTCTTGGAGCAATTTCAAGGATTTCATATCCATCTGCAACTAATTTCCAAACCTTGAAACCTTGAGATATCAAGTATGAATCCATTCTTACTTTCCAAAATGCATAATTTGATCCATCTAAGAGTTGTGCCTTATTTACAAACAATCCTTCTTGAGCCACTGAGTGTACCATCCCACATCAACCTTAAGATGTTAAGCTTCTTCAAGGAACTTGGCTCTAATACCAATTGAAGGGAATACATTATACTAAGAGGGGGGAGTAAATTAGGAGATCAAATCTATTTAAAACTCTTTACTTCAACATGTATATTTAAACATGAAACATAAAGAAAAATAGTTGTTGTCAACCAATCAATAATTTAGAAGAAAACGTTCATAGAATAAACACCATATATGTGGAAACCTAAAATGAGAAAAACCATGGTGAGAAAATATGCTTGGAACTACTGTCCAAATCTAGCCTCACAAAATAATGAATAAGATACAATTATGAAGTAGGCACCAACCTACTAGAGACACCAATCCCTATTATA
>VDFB02158268.1:0-18552 GCA_007258455.2 Sequoia sempervirens | reverse complement strand
CAATACATTAATCTTTTATTTTTATTGTGAAATAGAGGTGTCAATTAGTCAGCTATAATTGCAACATTTCCTCCCTCCAAAACATCCTAGAACTATGTCTGTCAAATCAAGCTTTGTGGATGGGTGTCCAAAGCCCCCTCAAATTCATTTGGTGATTGATTTGGTGACACCTCCCATAGGTCCCACTACAGAGTCTGGCTCTGAGGGTACCATTCACCAACCTCCCGATCTCGATTTTGTAAGTTTGTATTTCCTTTTCCTTATACCTGCTATAGATTTGTTGTTATTTTTTCCTTCCTCTCTTGTAATTCCTTTAATTTTAGAGTTCTCAAATACAAAAAGATACACCACATATTCTTTACTATTTATTTTTCTATTTTTATTGGCCTTTAGGTGTATACACACATGGTTGTCCCTAGTAAAGCATATAGTTGTGGAAGTACATATGCATTGATCTTTTAGAACACATAAAAATGTCTCTTTACATCCTTTGTTTTCCTTTCTCGTTTTATCCATTTGGTGTGATGATGTGCATTTTCCTTGATTGAACTTGTCTTTGTAGGATGCAAAGAAACAACCAACTTTAACTTCATTTGCAATTCATTCCATCAATGTTGGAGGTGTCGTTCCCTCTTTGGTCCTTCAACTTTTGTCGTTCAAAACCATTTTTGGTGATGAAGGGTAGGTTGAATGATACAAGGTTTTCTTCTCTATTGGATAAAATATGCAAATAGGAACCTTGCCTTCCAATTGCATTGATTTATTGTTTTTAGGTTCCTTGAAAATAGGGTCCCTTGTATGTTTAAGAAACTATGTCTATAAGAATGTACAAGATTCAAGGTGGGTTGTGTTGTTTCTTGTCTACTTTTAAAAGTTATCTTTCTCCCTCATATGTGCCTAATATAATGTGTCCAATATATTGTTTTTCTTCTTTTTCAGGGCCTTAATCATATTCAACTTAGTTGTGATAATGTTTGATTGTCAAATCATTGGGACCCCTAGCTATCGGTTCAAGAAACAAGAGGAGAAAATGTTGGGGCCAAACTCCCCTTATCATTCTAAATGAACCCCTAAATTTGGTCTGTACTTGTCCCCTAAAAAATAAAATAGCCCTCAAAATGTTAGCCCTATTAAACCTTTAAACATTTATCAAAATGTTTGGACAGTGAAAGCGTGTGTAACACATATTAGAGAGATGTACCATTTCCACAAACAAAGAGGTGAAGGCCAACTTTTTAGTTTTTACATCATAGATATATCCAGAGGGAAAAAAAATGTGTTACTTGTTTCAATGATCTGAACTACATTACAGTTGAGTTCAAGTGGGTACAACTTATTTAATGTCAAGAGTATTGGTGAAGGAAGCAAATAAAAAATTCAATCAAGTAAATAGTAACCTTGAAATTGTTTTGGACGAAAATCAACAATAAAATAGTGTGAAGATGAGATTTTCATGCCAAAAAAAACCTTTGCTTTTGTGCCAATTAGTGAAATAAGAAATTATAGTGATAATAGCTTGGTTGATATTATTGGAATTGTAATGCATGTTGGGTACATATTAACTATTTGTAGGAAAAATGGATCCAAAATAATCTGGTGAACTATTAAACTATATGATATTTTAGCTTCTTTCATTGATGTTAATTTGTGGGGCCCAAGTTGGCAAGAAAAAGGTGATGTATTGTAGCGTATGTATCTTTTTGGTGATATAGTCATAGTTCCTATGCGGGGTGGTTGTGTAGGCTACTTTAATGGTAAAATTATCAAAAAGCCAACAACAATAGTCCTTGACATTAACCCTTCTATTCATGTAGAAAACACTCTTAGATCCAATGGCCCAATCAAAGTAGAATAAATGGTTTCATCTTCTTCTGCTCCTCATAGGCTGCATCCTTCAAATGATAGAGTTACTATTGCATTCATCTTAAACAACTACATTAGCTTGCCAGAAATTGTTGAAGCCATTTTTGAAGCAACCATTCAAATAGCGAAAAATTGAGTCTTTTGGTTATCTTGCTTGCCCCTTGTTGATTAATGGGAAAGAATGCAAAAGAAAATGCACATGTCCCCATGCTAATGTTTGGTTTTATGACCATTTCCAAATGTAAATCAAGGAATGCAACTATCGCTATCATCTGCAATTAAAGCTACAAGACCATTCAACCAACCTTTGGTCTATTGCTTTTGATGAAGCTGCCACTAGTTTACTACAAATTCCAGCAAAATACCTCTAAATGTTGTAGGACATCTTTTAGTCTACAGTAGATCATATTCTTGTTATTAAAGGCCTTGTTTGTAAACCATACATATTTACTTTCTTGATCATAATAGATACTTACAATTCTAAGGACCAACTTAAAACAATGATTGTGAAAGCAACAAAAGTTTATTTCAACGTAGAGTGTAAATTGTTTCTTTCAGACATAGCAAAGATATCTACCCCTACTAGAGAAAAAGGCTCCACTAGCCAACCTAATTAAGCTTTGACTACTCTTTTGCACTTCCCAACATTTCTCCTAGTCTTACCTTTTTAATGCTCACTATGGGATGCTAAGAATTTTGTTTTACAAATATGAACATTATTTATTCGTATGTTTAGATATATATATTTGCACATTCATTGACCTCCCATGCTTTTAATTTTAACATGTTTGCTAGATTTTTTTTAGTCTACATTGTTACTATGATTCTTGATTCCTGTTATATGGTGGAATTTTTAATTCTTCTATGTGTATTCTAAATTCACTTCTTTCCTTTATAATCATTGAATAGAAATAAATTATTTTCAATGGAAAATATATAACAATAGTCAAATACCAAAAATGGTTAATGAAGAAATTTTTACAATACTCTTATATATATTTATATATTTCAATGTTCAAACCATGTTATTCATCTTGTGATCATCCATAGATATACATTTATATCCACATGTATACATATATATTTTGTTATATGCTTTTGTGTAATTACTTTAACCATGATAACTAATATTCAAATAAAAAAATGAAAATAAATAACATCAAAGTAATAAATTATCTACTACCACATAAGCATTGGGAAAAATATGTTATACCTAAAGTTATGTACTAATGGTTTTTTAAAGAATACTGTTTTATTGAATATTAGTAATTAAAGACATGACTAATAACTCTTTAAAAGAAGACAATCCTTTAATCTTCCATATTTTTCATAAATATTATTTGATCCATAACTTCAAGTCTGCCATGTGTTTCTATGCATATGTATCTCAAAATAATTAAATAATAATCTACCAATTGATTGATTAGCCTAGACAAAAAGATCAAAATATAGATGTGCATCTAGGTCTAATAAATATAAAGAGAGAGGTAAAATTATATCATACTTGAACCAATCTATATAACAATTTGCTTGTTAACTCAAAATTCAATCTACATTATTTGGCACTAAATATTATAGAGAAATAGGGAAACTATAAAAGACCTATTAAAAAGACATTTACTATGCAACAGTTGCCTTTTCAATTCTAAATTCATAATTGTTTTGCAATCCTTACTGACCAATGAGAAACATTTAGGAACATCCTTTGTTGAAGAGGTAAGCTCCACGTCATCATTAAGAACCCTGGTCAAGTCTTCTATATTTCTCTATAATATTTAGTGCCAAGTGCATGGAGAATAGAATAGGTGAAAAAATTACTAGCCCTGACCATATTTTTTTAACGAAAGAAAGAAGATTTAACAAAAAATGCTCATATGGTAATGAGTATAATTCCAACGATGCACAAAGATAACTACAAATAATAAACAAAGGGTGAAAAATATGTTTATGTATATGTATACATATATGTATATATATGTATATGTATATGTATGTATGTGTATATGTATGTGTATGTGTATGTGTATGTGTATGTATATGTATATGTATATGTATGTGTATGTGTATGTATATGTATATGTATATGTATATGTATAATGTTGATCTATAGAATTATCTTTTGAGCATTTTACTATTTCGCTCTTCCTCTATATTGCTTTCAAAAATATATAGTCTTTTGTACATTGCATTTTTTGCTTAATATATGATAACACTCCATGCAATTTGTGAGGCCTTTCCTATGCTTGTTCACAACAATGGTGGAGTTTGTTGACCACATGGGTTGGTGGTGGTGGAGTTGGTTTCCTTACTGAACATGTACAGAATGGTAAAAACCTACCATGCACCTCCACTAGTTGCCAAATTGGATGGTTTAACAAGTGTTGTGCTCTGTAATCTACACTTTCTCATCCCCCTATTGTTGTTGTAAGTTTTTTTCCACTATCTTTTTTGTTGTTCCATACACATCTAACCATAGATATATATTTTTATAGATTCAAATAAAATGTTACTTTGTAGTAATATGATGTTGGCCTCAATCCAAGCATAGATGGACAAGGAGATATAAATCCCATCTATGGAACAATTTGTTCCCAAAAGATGACCATAGTTGTAACCATAATCAAGGTTTGTTCTATAGATTTATATTTATACTAAATTATACATTCACCCCTTTTCTTTTTGTAGATCGAGATATCCTCTAGGAGATACCAAAGTTATACATTCATCTCTTTTCTTTTTGCATGGCTAGATATGTTCTAGTACATACCAAAATTGGGTATGTTTATAAAGCTATTTGTATACATTGTATGTTTTGAAGCAAAACCTTTGCTATTTCTTTAATGTCTCCCTTTTAATAATATGTTTGTATTTCATCTACAAAATTGGTTCTACTTTGAAACAAGACCTATTGTATATTCTCCTTTTCCTATATTTATCAACATTATATATAGATTCCATCAACTATATGTGAAAATGAATGCTTTGAAACATACATAGATACATATAAACATTTATATATTGAAGAAAAATAGAGTAATTGTATGAGAGGTGTTAGAATAACACTTATTTGTTACTAAATACTATACACAACCATTCATCTTTTGTGTATCGAGGACACCAAATCCACCACCACCAATCCATGTAATTACCAAGCTCCATCTTGCCACAAAAAAACTTGGTCAAGTCCCTACCAGCTGAGGCATCCCCGATGCCAGAAAATCCAATTCATGGTTGTGCTAACAAAAATCACAATGGAAAATTCAAGCAAATTCTTGCATACACTTGACGACAATAATCATAGACTTTTCTACACATTGCATTTGTTCATGTTTCTTGGTGCAGGAGCACCTAAGAAACATTAGGCAATTACATTAGGCAATTAAGAAACCTAGGATGAATTTTTGTTTTTGATGTGTTACCATGAAGGTCATGTTGATTATTCAATAGAGGAGATAGCTTAGGGATATGTTTGATCTCTAGGATAGAAATTGAGGAAGGGTGGATGAGTTTAGAAACTTATTTTACTTAGTTTCTAGAAATTGGCAAAAGTTGCAAAATGGTGCATTTTGCAACTTTGCCACAATGTACCTAACATGTTTGACCAAGGGGAGGAATAACTACTTTTTTTGACCTATATAGGGTGTGCCTTGACCTGAGAGTAGGGTTGGAAGCATTGGAAATTATTGAAGTTTTGAATTCAAGAAGAAACAACTGTGTTTTGTGAGAAATTTTCTAATTTTTTCATTTGGGTATTGCTTTAATGGATTGATCATAGCACTCAAATCTGTGTAGGATGTAGAGTGGTGTTTCTTCTAGGTTTTTGTGGCATTTAGATAGGTTTCCAATTCAATTTCAAGCTTTGTTGTAAATAATTTTGTTTCCTTCCTGTTGCTGGTCTGAACCAGACAGTTTTGAGAAAATGGAGTATTAGTTCACTTTCCCATTGTACAAATTGTACTGCCCTTTCGGAATAGTGACTAGACTCCATGTATGTATATATGGTAGGATGTAGGGTTTGTGAAAGCACAAGATTTGTTGGCAAAGTCTTGCCCTAGGTGAGCCAGGAAGGTGCCCGACTAGGAAGACTTAAGTGCAGAGCACATAACTTGCAGGGGTGATAGATTCTAGTTGAATTTCCTTTTTGAGAAGGAAGATTTGAGTCTTGCCAAGATCTGGTAATCAAGAGGAAACTCCATTAGTCCATCTGGTGTGAGGAACACTTAGTAGATTAAGAGCAGCCAGAAAAAGGATTTAAAACCCTAGTTTTTGTCCATTTTCAAGTTGAGGCCTTGTACAGCAGATAAAGACCCAAGACCTCAAAAATATTTGAGAGGTGGGAAAATGAACTAGGAATCCCAAGAAAAGATTGGGATGTTCTTTAGAAAGATTTGAGAACAAGCCTATTTTCTCAGAGAAACAGGCCTTATTGGGGCTCTAGGGCCAGTAGCCTATTTTAGGTCTAAGAGAGGGTTTGGTGAAAGCGACCTACAGATGGAGCAAGGTGGGCCCTTGATACATTTAATGGGATGGAATGATGATGTGAGAAACACCTCCACACCCCTGCAAGGCTAAATTCAAGATTTGGAGGTTTTGTAGCCTTTAGGGTGGATTAAGGGCTATGTTAGAGTTGCAAGTTAGCACCAAGTCTTGATTTGGTGGGAAGCATCTAAGTGATAGTTGGGTTGGAAAGGATAAATTAGGGGACCCGAAGAAGGAGAGGTCCTATAGGTTTCAAGTGGTGGAGTGAGCACACCCTAGGAGTCTTACAAGCAAGACCCAAAGCATGAAACAGTGATTGTTTCATCCAACCTCCCTATCAAATTGGTATCAGAGTAGTAAAAGATTTGGGATAAAACCTTTTATGTTGGAGATTGAGTCTAGTGGTTCCACTAACATGGTGACAAATGTAGAATTGGACAAGAAGGTTGAAGAACAAGAGGAAGACAATAGGCTATTGAAGGAAAGAATAGACCAACTCTAGCAAGAATTGAATGATGTGCAGTTCAAAGGAAGGATACCAAAGAAAGAAGAGGTTACAAAGGAAGACAAGACCCCTAAACATAACCCTATTTTGAAAGAAGAGTATTTCTTGAAAGCATTGAGGGCTTTGAGTGGAAAAGCACTTGAAGGCATACCATTGTTTAGTGGGAAAATGAAAGCTGATCTAGTCATGGATTGGATACAGGGAATGGAAAAACATTTTGAGTGTGATGCAGTCACTGAAGCACAGAAAGTGAAGGTGACAAAGTCAAGATTAAGAGGTTCTTCCTTGAAATGGTGGAAGTTCATTCAGATAGAGAGGGAAAAGGAAGGGAAGCAGCCTATTTCTACTTGGAAGGGAATGGTTGCCAAAGTGAGAGAAGCATACATGCCATATGATTATGAGATTCAGTTGCATAAGAAAAGACAGAGCTTGAGACAAAGAGATCAAGATGTGAATTCTTATACCAAGGAGTTTCAAAAACTTTGCATGAAGTCTAATGTTACAGAGGATGAAAGTCTTAAGGTGGGTAGATACCTTAACGGTTTGAAGTGGAACATTCAAGAGGAGATGACTCTTCTAAGTCCCAAGTAGTGCACTAATGTTATGAATTGGCTATAAAGATTAAAGAGAGGAGTAAGAGGAAATAAGAACAGGCCTCTAAGAGCAGAGGAAAGGTAGAGATCAAAGAGGACATAAAGGTGGATACCAAGGTAGAGGGACTGAACAAAGAAACCAAGGAGAGTCTAAACTCACAGAGCATGGAAGTGAGACACCTTCTAGAGGAGGGTATAACATAGGTAGAGGACCTCAAGGAGGTTCAAATAGAGGAAGAGGAGCAGGTAGAAGTAACTCATATTTTTCTAGTATGAAGTGTTACAATTGTGGTCAAGTAGGTCATCCAATGTATAGGTGCCTAGAGAAAGCATCTTCTTCAAACACAAAAAAGAGAGTAGCATATGCTCAAGAAGACACTATGAGTGTCAAGTCACCAGAGGTTAGTCACATTGAGTCAGAAATGGGAGAGAACTTGATGTTTAGTAGGGTTCTAATTGGACAACCAGTCAAAGAGAAGCCAAAGCAAAGGAGAGCCTTATTCAGGGAAAGATGCAAAGTATTAGGAAAGGTGTGAAAATTTGTAGTGGACTCAGGGTCTACTGATAACATAATCTCTAAGGAGGCAGTAAGGAAATTGAAGTTGGAGAAAGTACCCCACACCAATCCTTACAAGGTGACATGGTTGAACAAAGGGTAGAGTGTTCTTGTAAATGAGCAGACAACGGTGGAGTTCTCCATTGGAGGATACAAAGACAAGTTGAATTGTGATGTGTTACCCATGGATGCATTCCATCTTCTATTGGGCAGACCATGGCAGTATGACAGAGGTGCCATCTATGATGGAAAATCCAATACTATCTCATTCAAGAAGGATGGAAAGAAATTCAAGTTGTAGTCACTTTCAGATGAAGAAGAAGGACAGTCAAAGACCCCTAGTGTCTTATTAAGAAGTGGAAAATATTTCATTAACAACCTACATCAAGGAGGTGAAGGATATGTGGTCATGGTGCAACCCAAGGGAGAGGACAAGACTGAGAAAACAGTCATACCCGGAGCAGTCCAAAAGTTGTTAGAATAGTTCAAAGACATAGTGAGTGATGGAACACCAACAACCTTACCTCCAAAGAGAGCCATTAGCCATCAAATTGACTTCATACCAGGAGCTTCATTGCCAAATAAAGCAGCTTATAAGCTTACACCAGATCAGAACCTAGAAGTAACTAGACAAGTACAGGAGTTGTTAGATCAAGGATTGATTACGAAGAGCATCAGCCCATGTACAGTACCAATGGTCTTAGCAACCAAGAAAGGTGGTAAGTGGAGATTATGCACTGATTCTAGAGCTATAAATATAATTACAATCAGATATAGGTTCCCTATTCCTAGGATTGAAGTTTTGATGGATTGTCTTGGAGGAGCTCAATATTTCACCAAGTTGGATCTCAAAAGTGGATACCACCAGATCAGAATCAAGGATGGAGATGAGTGGAAGACAACCTTTAAGACAAATAATGGTTTGTATGAGTGGAGAGTGATGCCATTTGGCCTCTCTAATGCCCCTAGCACATTCATTAGGTTCATGAATGAAGTGCTCAAAGACTTTACAAGGATATTTGTGGTAGTATATCTTGATGATATACTCATCTTTAGCAATACAGCAAAATAACATCTAAAGCATGTGGAGATGGTACTTAAAAGGTTGCAAGAGGAGAAGTTAGCCATCAACCTAGAAAAATGTGAGTTATTCAAACAAGAGCTTTTGTATTTGGGGTTTGCAGTATCCCAAGGAACATTGAAAATGGACCCAAGCAAAGTGGAAGCTATCCTAAACTAGCCTACACCAACCACAGGGACAGAGGTAAGAAGTTTTCATGGATTGGCTAAGTTTTATAGGAAGTTTATAAGAAACTTTAGTGGCATATGTACACCATTCCTAGATACAATCAAAGGTGGCTTAAAGACTAATTTTAAGTGGACTCAAGAAGCTAAGAAAGGTTTTGAGAAACTAAAACAAGAAGTGGTAACTCAACCTATTCTATTATTACCTAGTTTTGACAAGTTGTTTACTATGGAATGTGATGCTAGTGGAATTGCAGTAGGAGGAGTGCTAAGCCAAGAAGGTAGGACTATAGCTTTCTTTAGTGAAAAGCTCAATGAAGCTAAGACAAAGTATTCTACCTATGATTTAGAACTCTATGCTCTAGTATAGTCACTTAGGAAGTGGAGGCATTATCTCCTACCTAAAGAGTTTGTAGTGTTTACTGAAAATCAAGCACTTAGCTACATCAACACTCAAGATAAATTGAGCAATAGACATTTGAAGTGGATGGAGTATCTTCAAGCTTTCACTTTTACCATCAAGCACAAGAAGGGACAGATGAACAAGGTGGTAGATGCATTAAGTAGGAGATTGCTGACAGTGCAGGAGATATAGATAAAGAGCATTGGGATAGAGAGTTTCAAGGATCTCTATGGTGAAGATGAAGACTTCTCAGAGGCATATAAGGTATGTTCTGATTTTGATAATCATTTTCATAGTCAATTCTCAGAGTATACATTGCAGAGTGGAATTTTTTTCAAAGGAAATCAGTTATGTGTTCCAAAAGCTTCAATGAGAGAATATTATCCAAGAAAAGCACAATGGTAGTCTTAGTGGTAATTTTGGTATCAATAAGACAATGGAACTAGTGTAGAGATTCTATTATTGGCCTAAGTTGCCAAGGGATGTCAAAAGGTATGTGGAGCAGTGTGTAGTTTGTATGAAAGCCAAAGGGGGAGCTAGTAATGCAGGTTTGTATCAACCCTTACCTATTACCAATAGACCATGGGAATGTATTAGCATGGACTTTGTGGTAGGACTCCCTAAAACCAAGACAAGGTTTGATAGTGTCTATGTGGTGGTAGATAGATTCAACAAGATGAGTCACTTTATCCCTTGCAAGAACACCCATGATGCTAGCTACATTGCTCATATCTCCTTCAAAGAGATTGTGAGGATCCTTGGATTGCCAATGAGCATTGTATCAAATAGGGATGTGAAGTTTATGAGTCACTTTTGGAAAACTCTATGGAGCAGATTAGGTACCAAATTGTCTTCTTGATTAGCCTACCATCCTCAGACCGATGGGAAAACATAGGTGGTTAATAGGGTGTTAGGTAACCTTCTCAGATGCCTAACCGAAGAGTATGGACAAACATGGGACTTGGTCATATCACAGGCTGAGTATGCATACAATGATAGTGTGAACAGGACTACAGGGAAGCGTCCTTTTGAAATAGTCTATGGGATGCACCCAAGAGGTGTGTGTGAGCTCAAGGATCTAGGAGCTATGGAGCATAGGAGTGGACATGTAGAGGATTTCTCTCAAACCATGAAGGAGATTCAGGAGTAGGTGAAGAAGACAGTCACCAAGGCTACTCAAAAGTTGAAAGAGAAGGTGGATTTATCTAGAAAGGATCTACAATTTGCAGTAGGAGACTATGTTATGCTCCACCTCAACAAGTCTAGGTTGTAGAAGGGGATATCAACCAAGTTGTAGATGAAACAAGTGGGACCATGCAAGGTATTAGCCAAATATGGGAAGAATTCCTACAAGGTGGAATTACTTGCAGATTTAGGCATCTCACCAGTGTTCAATGTAGCTGATCTGATCATATATAAGGGAATAGTCAATGACATGGATCAAAATAGTACTGATATCTTCAAGGATGTAAGCAACATAGCCTTACCTACTCAAGACAAGCTTTAGGCAGAAATGATCTTGGAGTCAAGGGTGAAGAAACCTACAAGGCATAAAGTGTACATGGAGCACCTCATCAAGTGGAAGGAAAAGCCAGAGTTTGAGGCTACATGGGTAGAGGAAGCTCAGTTTAAGAAGTAGGGAATTGATATGTCACTGATCTCTCCTCACATCCCCTAGTGTTTATGCAGAGAGGGGGAGAATGGTGTAGGAGCACCTAAGAAACATTAGGTAGTTACACTAGGCAATTAGGAAACCTAGGATGATTTTTTGTTTTTGATGTGTTACCATGAAGGCCATGTTGACCATTCAGTAGAGGAGATAGCTTAGGGATATGTTTGATCTCTAGGATAGAAATTGAGGAAGGGTGGATGAGTTTAGAAACTCATTTTACTTAGTTTCTAGAAATTGGCAAAAGTTGCAAAATGGTGCATTTTGCAACTTTTCCACAATGTACTTGACATGTCTGACCAAGGGGAGGAATAACTACTTTTTTTGACCTATATAGGGTGTGCCTTGACTTGAGAGTAGGGTTGGAAGCATTGGAAATTATTGAAGTTTTGAATTCAAGAAGAAACAACTGTGTTTTGTGAGAAATTTTCTAATTTTTGCATTGGGGTATTGCTTTAATCGATTAATCATAGCACTAAAATCTGTGTGGGATGTAGAGTGGTGTTTCTTCTAGCTTTGTGTGGCATTTATATAGGTTTACAATTTAATTTCAAGATTTGTTGTAAATAATTTTGTTTCCTTCCTATTGCTGGTCTGAACCAGACAGTTTTGAGAAAATGGAGTATTAGTTAATAAATTCAGGTCGCCCTTGTAACTGAATCCAGGATAAGCCGGAAAGCACAACAGCTATTGGTGCCTTTCCCTTAGCGAGCCGTGGAGGTGCCCGACTGAAGACTGGCGGCATAATCCTGCGGTATAGATCTCGAAGGAATTTCCTTTTTGAGAAGGAAAATTTGAGTCTTTCCAAGATCTGGTAATCAAGAGGAAACTCCATTAGTCCATTTGGTGTGAGGAACACTTAGCAGATTGAGAGTAGCCAAAAAAAGGAATTAAAACCCTAGTTTTTGTCCATTTTCAAGTTGAGGCATTGTACAGCATATAAAGAACCAAGACCTCAAAAATATTTGAGAGGTGGGAAAATGAACCAGGAATCCCAAGAAAATATTGGGATGTTCTTTAGAAAGATTTGAGAACAAGCCTATTTTCTCAGAGAAAGAGGCCTAATTGGGGCTCTAGGGCTAGTAGCCTATTTTAGGTCTAAAAGAGGTTTGGTGAAAGTGACCTACAGATGGAGCTAGGTGGACCCCTAATACCTTTAATGGGATGGAATGATGATTTGAGAAACACCTCCACACCCCTACAGAGCTAAATTCAATATTTGGAGGTTTTGTAGCCTTTAGGATGGATTAAGGTCTATGTTAGAGTTGCAAGTTAGCACCAAGTCTTGACTTGGTAGGAAGAATCTAAGTGATAGTTAGGTTGGCAAGGAGAAATTAGGGGACCCTAAGAAGGATAGGTCCTATAGGTTTCAAGTGGTGGAGTGAGCACACCCTAGGAGTCTTACAAGCAAGACCAAGAGCATGAAACAGTGATTGTTTCATCCAACCTCCCTATCATTTCTACAATTGTCTTTTCAACTTATGGGAAAAATTATCTCTAGGTAGCTTTTTATGACCATCCCATCTTTTAAAGTTGTTACACCAAAAAAAATGCCACAATATCAAAAATCATATATGTAAACACCAAAATTTCCCCTACTTCTACATTTCCTGATATATGATATGACTCCATTAAATTTGTGATGGGTCTTTCATACTCTTCCTTGCTCTAGGGTTTGGCTAGAGCATATGTGCCTTTATCATGTGAATATGGTAGGGAGGAGAATGAGCATGGGTTTTTTTCTTTTTCCTTGCATCATCATATATTGACTACTACAAATACAAAACATAATCTATTTTGTTGGCTACATTTCTTCTTGCTTACACAACTATCCTTTCAACTTGCCAAATCAAATATTTAAACCCACTTGTTTATGACGATACATATTTTCTCTATGTTATGACAAAAATTATATGATGCAATAGTCTATCCAAAATGAATATAACACCAGAGACTTAATTAGAATTTTGAGCTACATTGCTTGGTATTCATTATTATGGATAAATCATTTATGCAAAATACCATGTAAAATGACTTGCAAATTCTAGAGCACAACAATTTTAAAACCCTCAAATATGTTATAGAACAGACCTAAGGGTGACGATTCTTACAATAGTCTGATACCAAACCAACACTGCAATGGCTCTTTTGAAAATGCAACTTAATCAATATACTTTCTTGTCATACAAACAAAAAAATAACGACAATTAACAATTTGTTATAAGGAGCTCCAAATAGATGAGGGAAGAAGAATGTCATGCAACATATTGGTACAAGACAAGCAATCTATGTAACAGTTCTAAGAGGTATTAGGATAATACTTAAGAATCAAATCCATGTCGTTCTTCAATGTTTTCGTAATAGTTCTTTTACAATTTACCTATCTCTCTATAATAGCTAGTTTCAAATAATGGAGCTCAATTTTAGAATACATGCATCTATATATGTATATATATGTATATATATATGTGTGTATATATATGTATATATATATGTGTGTATATATATGTATGTATATATATATATATACATATACATATACATATATATACATATACATATATATATGTAATTATATATCATCCTAGCATTGTGGTGCGATGGTGCAACAGGAATTAAATGCAATATTCAATATCACAGTGTGTCAAAGTATACTCCAAAATATCTAAGAAAAATATTGATTTAGTTGCATTGCCAGAAGAGCCATTGTGGCATTATGAATATGTTACACATATTGCACAATTAAATGCTCTGTTCTTAACAACATCTCAATGCTACATCATTGAATGTTATGGCTATATTGTAGCAATTTTCTCACAATGTAGAAAATACTTATAAATGTTAATTTATACTCTATTTAAAATCACACTCTACATAAATATGAATAAACATAGTATACAGATCTCTTTAGATATACATATGTATATATAAATTGTTGTTGCATTCTCAAATGAGCCACAATGCTCTTCATGTGCATATATCGATATGTATATCTACCTATATGTATATTTTCATATATGAATTAGGCAATTGAATACATATATATGTGCATATGCATCTACCTATTTTTCAAGGAACTCAATATAATTTTTATTTTTGTGTATAATATTTAGTACCAAACAAGTGTTATTCTAATACCTATTATACAATTCCTCTATTTTCCTTCAATATCTACTACCAAAAAATGTAGCTCAAACCTTATATCAATATGTTTCATGATACTCATTTTCCCTCAACTGTTTCAAGCTCACTAGAACAAACTACTTAGGACTGCTTATGACAGCCGCAGAGCTTCCTACCTACACATGTTTGAAGTGGTACAGTTGGTTGCCTCGATATGCAGAAGTAGAAGTTTAGTTTTTTCCCATGCAAGAAATTTTGATTTGACAAGCCAAATTTTACATAGACTGCTTGTCTTATATCAATATGTTTCATGTGGGTTTTAATCATCTATCATTTATGTCTAATTTTGATGCAATATAGGGGTGAAAAATCATTCAAAATGTAAATCAAGTTGTTATCAACTAGACCTCAAAACAAATCAGATGATTTCCTTAAAAATTCAAGTTTAACTATACTTTTCCCTTGTAGCATATGCAACCTAGTTTAATGGATTTTTCAACCAAAACTTCCAAATCACTTTACAAAATAATTAGTGATCTAGATACCCTTTTCAGAGTTACACAACATATATGAGAACTAATATTAACTCCTTTGGACCAAAATTGAGATTTAGTAGCTCACCCCCTAACTAGGCTAGTAAATTAGCCCAATTTTCAAAAGAAGGTATCTCCCAATTGACCTATCTCCAAAAAATAATTTCAAACAATCATTGGTTATGATGCAAAACCATAATTTTCAAAATTAGTTAGCCCTACAAGGCCTTTACTATGTTTCCCCATGAAACCTGCCATTTACCGTGTAAATACATAGGGTTTATTGAAACTCGTATGCCTCGGGGTTCTTAAGCCAAACCAATTCCTCCAAAACTCTTCAATATCCCTAAAAAAACTCATAAAAACACTATAATACCAGCCCCTTAAGTATTATATCAAAACCATGCCTAGGTTTCTCATTTTCGCAAGGAAATTAACACTACCTAGCTCTAGGAAATCACACCAACATCAATTTATCAACCCTCCTTGATTAATAATGCATCAAAAAATCTATTCTAACATATTATAGACCAATCCACTAAGCCACATGGTTAAACAATAGGTGGATTGGTCAATACATTAAGTTATTCCTTTCAAACCCTTAACCTAACAAAATAGGACAGTCATTGTGTTTTGTTGATTTCTCACTCAAAAAAATGAATTAAACCTTAAAATAAAATGAAATTGAGATTAAAAACATGTACATACAAAAATTGGTTATCTTAGGTCATAAAAAACCTATATGAGTCTATACCAAGACAATAAACTCAAGAAAAACAGAGAAAAACAAGTTTTAGGTGTTGAAACTCAATTGAAATTATTCAAAATATCATGAACAACATTTTACAAGCCTTGGAGAGGCTTTAAATACCTTTTCCTATCACCAAATACCTTCAAAAATTCCCATAACTATTGTTTATACTTCATGACCTTTCAAATTCCCTAGTTTGCACTTTTGACAACTTTTGGTGACAACATTTACAATTTATGAGCAACTTTTTTCATATTTAACTAAATGACTCCCCAAGCTCTAAATGCATTGTAAATGGTCTTGTTAGACCTTATACAAGAAAAAAAACTCAAAATAAACTATATACTATATCCTAATCCACTAGTAGACATTAAATGTTTCTAATTTTTCCAACAAGATGTAGGTGCTCCTACACCATACACCTCCACAAAAAATAAACTCTTGGCACAAGAGTTGGAATGTGTTCCTTGCTTCATTGCTACTCCATTCTCCCTCTAACTATAAACCCCTTCCATTTGGTTCAAGCACTAATATCTCACAATATCCTCTGCTTTCTTGACTGTGCTCCTACTAAAATTTACCATCATCTTCATGTTTAGACATGATATCTTCTTTTCTCTTATACCTAGATCA
The DNA here is from genome assembly GCA_007258455.2 of Sequoia sempervirens. Taxonomy (NCBI): domain Eukaryota; kingdom Viridiplantae; phylum Streptophyta; class Pinopsida; order Cupressales; family Cupressaceae; genus Sequoia; species Sequoia sempervirens. The sequence continues at coordinate 2,199 of VDFB02158268.1, read as the reverse complement.
AAATCTAATGTTTCCCTAGTCCTTGCACCTACAAAAAAACAAGGGTTAGAAATTCCTAGTTATACCTTCTTCTATACATTCATCTTTGCTTGTATACTTTTCCCTATCATCACTATCATTAGATTTTTGTTCTTTTGTTCATACTACCCTCTTCTTACTACCATCAGTCCTTTTACACTATCAGTACCATGCACATCCCTACATTAGCAAGATTTTCAACACCTATACCTATAATATTTACTTGTCTAGCAACATTACCTTTACCTTTAGGACACATAATTGTCCCAACTAAGATTGCACCATGTTTCACTTGCCTTTCCACAAACATTTTATTTTTTTTCCTTGACTGTATCAGACTTAGGTGTAAGTCCATCTTCCACCTTTTGTAAAACTAGACTCCTAACTATCCCAGCATCATTTTTTTGTGCTTTCCCTATTTCCCTAGCACCATAATCATGCTCCACACCTACAAATACATAAGTCTTATTGTCCTCAAGCCTTAAAGGCTCTCTTTTTCCAAAGATGACAACCTTAGGCTTACCCTTATCTCTTCCACTTTCCTACAATGGAGTTATCTTAAAGCTCTTGTCATATTTCTTGATAGTATAAGTATTTTCCCTACCATCATACATAGATCTCCTATCAAATTTCCATGGTCTTCCCAATAGAAAATAGCAATAATCCATTGGTAGTACATCACATAAAACCCCATACTTATACTCCCCAATCTAAAAATCTACATATGCTTGTCCATTCACTTCTAGAGTTTGACTATCATTTACCCAAGAGGCTTTGTATGGTGCTACATGAGGTATTTTCTCTAGTTTCGACTTATCTACCATCTCCCTAGACACCATGTTGTCTTGAGAAACTAAATCAATGACCACTTGACATACCTTACCTCTACACTTGCATGAAGTTCAAAATAGACTTCTTTGACTCATGTCATCCTCCTTAGGTGTGTGCAACAAAGTTCTTCTTATCATAAGTGCTTCTCCCACCTTTGGGTATGCAGGAGTACTTGAACTTTCACATTCTTCCTCTTGGACTAGTTGTGTTCTTCTTTCACTCTTCCTATCACCACTTGGTGTTGAACCTTGGTTTTGAGGACACTTGAAAGATGGGTGTCCAAATTCATTGCATCTATAACACCTACCTAAAAATTCATTGAAATCTCTCCTTTTCCTAAAGTTTGTCCTTCCACCTCTCCATCCTCCTCTTGCTTCAGGTGCTTGTTCCTTATTCTTATCAGCATCTTCAAGGTCTTCCTTGGTCTTCCTTGGTGTTTAAGTTGTACCTCTACCCCTAGAAGTGATGTCTCTTCCTCTTTATGCCTTCTCTTGTCTCCTCTTGAGTTTTTCTTTTGCCCCCATTGCCATTTGAAAGCATTGCTCAATTGATTTTGGTGCGAACAAACTGATTTCATCCTAAATGTTATACCTTAGGCCATTCAAATATCTAACTACCATTTTTTCCTCATCTTCTTCATGCTTTTTTCTTATACTTAGCCTATAAAATTCTTCAATATATGCTTGCACATCTAAATCCTTTTGTCTAAGATTTTGTAACCTCTTAAGTAACTGAACATTATAATCACAAGGAAAGAATTTTCCTTTCATTTGGTCTTCATCCTCTCCCAAGAAGTGATTTTTCTCTTTCCTTGTATCTCCCTTTCCTCTTGCACAAAATTCCACCATAACAAAGCATGTCCTTTTAGTTTTGTTTTGGCCTTCTTCACCTTGTGTTCATCAATATCTTCACTATCAAAATAGTTTTCCATGGCTACAATCCAATCCAGGATCTCTTCACTATCAAGTTTTTCTCCATACATAGGCACATCCATTTTTCCATGTCCATCTTTCTTCATAGCCTTCAACAGCTTCATCATTCTTACATCATTTGGATCCATTTCTTCTTCTTCATTAGAAGTCTCTTCTTCATTTTCACTCTCGTCCACTTCCACTCTATTCATTGCTTTCCATGCATCCATCTCTTTCATCAAAGATTCTATCTCTCTAGCCTACTCATCCATTCTTCTTGCAACTAGACTTCCCTTAGGAGGCATGTTCAAAATCTTGCCTCTTCACCTACCAACCTACAAAATTCAATCAAAACACCAACAAGGGATCTAATAACTAAGCTTTGATACCACCTTAATGTAGTTTAAGGGTGAAAAATCATTCAAAATGTAAATCAAGT
>VDFB02158266.1:0-27260 GCA_007258455.2 Sequoia sempervirens | reverse complement strand
GGTGCTCAGATTGTTGAGGAGTGTGATAACTCCTTCCTTGCCCTCAAAGATAGATTGTTCAAAAAGGAAGGGAAATATAAGAAGTTGAAACGAGAACACAAGGCCTTGATTGGATATGTTCAGCAGTTGTCTCGTTCTCGAGGGCAGGATGTACCAGTGATAGAGCCTCCAGCAGATATTCCTAGAGAGTCGATCAGCGGCTTGGTAGAGTTGGGGAGGATGGCACAGGAGGCAGATAGATGGGTCACCGGAGTTCGTGCTGAGACAGAGAAATTTATGGAGGACCTATCTTTTGCTTTTCAACAGGCCTCTACTATTTTGACACGGATGGATGCAGTGGATCATGCTTGGGGAGATGCCTCTATCTATCAGAGTAAGGTGATCCAACATCTTGAGGTATTGAGGCATGTGCCATTGCAGTTGCTGATTGATAGAGGTGTCATTCAGACGAATGACCGATATGATTTCTCTCGGTGGTATTCTTCGGCTATCACAGGGCGTGGCTTCTTCGATGTGGCACAGGTGGATTCAGCCAGGATACATAAGGCTATGGCCAACATTATAGATGGAGTTCAGAATACCTTCGAGGCCATATTTGCTAGGCGGCTAAATCCAGATGAAGTTAATTTTGATAATTTGAGGGGTTTGCTGGTTCCCTTCTTCGCAGATGTTAAGACCTTTGTACAGGATGATTTCGAGAATACTGCTACTTTCTCCACTTTGATCCAAAACACGCAGGACTCCTTAGCTGCTTGGAGAAAGTCTTGTACAAGGCATGAGCATTCAGTCACGGTGTTAGAGTTTCAGTTAGATTGTGTTCCACCGATTTCAGTTCAGGAGGTTGAGGCCGTACTTAGCAGATTTGTTGAGTTGGCAGTCAGAGAGAAGGCCAATGGGAACACACTACTGGACGAGGATCTTCTAGAAGACTGAATATGGAGCATTTATTACCATTTGCTATTTTTGGGAGTGAGTGGGAATCTTTGATTCATTTAATGTACCACTCCCTTATTCTGGCGTTTTTAGGGTTAGGGCTGAGGTGGCACGATTCTGGCCACTCTATTGATTGTAACCCTAGCCGTCCTTTGGGACTTGGCTAGCTATAAAAGGGGGAGTCCCCCTCATTTGTAAGGCATTAGAATTATTAGACATTGGAATAGTAGACATTAGAGAGCATTAGCATTAGAGCTAGATAGTGTAGTATTGTAGAGCATTTTTGCATAATTTGAGAAGAGAGAAAGTTTTCCCTTTGAAAACTTTTGAGGAGATTGTTGTGTAACACATTTTATGATAATAGATCTTTTCATTGATGATGGAATTCGTCTTGTCATGAAATGCTAGCAAGGTTTCTTCTTCCTTTCGTATCCAAGTAGTTTAAATTCATGCAAGTAGCTTACTTTGGTGTGTGGTGTTTTATTGAGATAGCTTCACTTTATTCCATACCACTAGCGGCTTGTTGATGATAAGTTCACCTTGTGTGGTCGACTGGAGATTGTTTTGTGTTTAAACTTCGGTTTTGGTTTACATACTTATATGCGTCGTTCTGATGGTGTATGTATGTTAAATTATAACTTGAACATCTTTTGCTGTTTCCCTTGAAGATTGCACCAATTTTGCTGAGGCTGTCCGACGGAGGCTAGGTGAAATCCGGTTGAAGTCTATTGAAACAAAGCTCCACATATCCTGCATTTAGAATAGAGTGTTAGTTTCTTAGGCCTTAACCCTTTTTACTTTCCGTACATTTCTGATTAGTTTTAGGAAAGGAACCACATTGCCAAATCATACGCACAAAATCCCCTTCAAAATCATACCCACTACTAACTGCAAGAAGTCTGAACAATTGTGTAAGTCCCCTCGTAAGAATACAGCAAATACACATCAACCGAACTGGGTCTATTCGCATTAAAGGAACCTTGGAGTTGAACGTGCGAACTTTCTCGCAATCTTAGCGCACGGAATACTTTGATCAAGAGAGAACGGAATAGCCTTCGGACTATTTTGTTCTGCTGTTTGGTATGGTCACAAAAACCACATCAACAAGTATGCTGGCACCAATGCATTGCAAATCTTCTTCTTCCATTCCTCAAAATTTAGTTCTTGAGTTCACCCCATAGTCCACACAAAGGACTTATTGCTTGATGCTTGGACATGAATTAGCATGGTAGTCTTGGAGAAATAAGATACGAATTTACATAAATATTGAGTTATAGAAATACTGAATAGCAGTAAAATGCTTACTATTGCACCACTGATCAGATTTGGCTACTTGAACATGGTCTCTATATTCACTGGAATTCTCATATCTCCTCCATGAACCAAAAAACATGGTTATAAGGATGCCATTGATCATCAAGAAAAGTCACACTTGTCAAAAATTTGTATAAAAAAGTTATCATATTGATAAAAAATTTAATGCCAATTCCCACCACCACTTCTCTCAAAAACTTGTTGAACTGGATACCCTTACAACTCGGAATTGTCTATGCAGCCCTCAAAATGGCCATTTGATTGTATTTATTAATTAATTAAAAATAAAGATACAATGTTGTTAATGAATGATAGCTTCGGTTAGATATGAAGGACGATTGCTGTAAGCATCATCGTCATTCATACTTGATCAAAGTTTATCACTTATATTGAAATGTTTCTGGAAAACATATTAATCGAATTTATGAGCATACATATAAAATTCGAATGATGTTATATTCTGCAATCGGAATTTACTTACTCATCCGCCACCTTGTAGAAGGGTATGAGTTATACTAAACAAATGATAAACAACTGTTATCATAAGCCGCACCCTAAAGGACACGTCTCATGAGTGGACGTGTCTCCACTTGTGGAGACACGTCCTCTCATGAGACGTGCCTCTTAGGGGCGGGTCTCCTCACTTATTTATGGCGGATCCTCCTTTGATATGCAGATATAGAAATCGATTAATGTTCTGCATTCAGCACATTCAGGAAAAATAAAATCTGGAAATCGAAAATCTGACTTGGAAATTTTTGTAGAAATCTGAAACTTAGAATCTCTTTAGAACCCTTAGTCTCTCTCTTTGATAGAAGATTTGTTTACATTTACATGGTATCAGAGCGAGGTTGTGTGAATCCAAAACAAATCTAAAATCAGTTTGCTCTAGAAAATTCGTATTTTCTAAAATTCGAATTCACATCACATTCTTCATAATGTCAAGTGTGATCAGATTTGAAGATCGCCTTGCAGGAGCAGACAACTTCACATCATGGAAATTCAGAATCATGATGATCCTTAGAGAGAATAAGCTAGACTCACTTGTGAGAGAAAATTTGAAGGAATCAGAGTCTGAATCTGAGAAAACTCAATGGATAGAAAACAATGAAAAGGCCATGAAAATCCTAGTAGATGCAGTTAGGGATCATATAGTGCCCATCCTAGCAAAACATGAAACTGCATACCATATGTTCAAATCTCTTGAGAAAACTTATGAGATCAACAACACCTGCAGGACTCTTGCATTAAAAAGGCAAATCAACAATGCTCAAATAAACAAAGGAGAGTCCATTAATGCATACTTCATGAGGATTATTGAACAGAGAGATCAATTATCCACAATTGGATATCAGATTGATAGCAAAGAGTTAACTCTAATTGCACTAGGAGGCCTACCAAACTCATGGGAGTCATTTGTTCAAGGAATAAGTGCAAGATCTAAACTCCCTAAGTTTGACAGGCTAAGAACTAACTACCTTCAAGAAGAAACAAGACTCTCCTCAAAAGAAAACAAACAGAAAAACATAGATGAAGACATTCATGTACTCAACACATCGTCTAATAAAAGGAATAAGAAAAACTCCTACAAGAAAGGATCTTTTAAAAGAAAGAGAAATTCCAATGGAAAGGGATCTTCTAAAAAGAAAGACATCTCTCAAGTGCAATGCTTTAGATGTGATCAATATGGCCACTATGCAATGAAGTGCCCTGACAGATCAAAGCAACAAGCATCTTTTGCCAAAGTAGGAAAGACAATTCAGATCATGAATCTGAGAACTTTGTGTTCTATTCAGCATTATCTAATCAAGTATCTAACAATATCAACAACTGGGTGATTGATAGTGGTTCTTCGAGGCACATCACAGGGTTTAGAGAACACTTAGACACTATGACTGAAGAGTCTGATGAAGATGTCACAATTGGGGATGACTCTACACATCAAGTAAAAGGGGTTGGAACTTGTTCCATCACATTGAAATCTGGTCTCTCCCTTCAACTCACTAGAGTCTTATTTGTACCTGGAATAAAGAGGAATCTAATATCCATCTCTGCCCTTGAAGACAATGGATATAGGGTTACATTTATGGATGGAAATGTTCTAGCATGGCCTAAAAACTCAATTATCAAGAAAGCCCAAATCATAGGTTTACAAACTTTGCACTGAAGTTAAACAAGCCCTTACCCTTGACACCTTTGAGTCAAATGAGATTTGGCATAGAAGATTAGGACACCTTCATTTCCGTGCCCTACCTTCTATGGAAAAACTTGTAACAGGCTTACCTAAGTTAAAACCATCTCATGAAGGAAATTGTAAAGGTTGTGCCTTAGGAAAGAATACAAAGGGATCCTTTCCCATTAGTTTGAGCAAAACCCTAAATGTGTTAGATCTGGTTCACTCGACTTATGTGGACCCATGTCTGTACCTTCTAAAGCAGGATTTCTATACTATGTCATATTTATAGATGACTTCTCTAGGAAAACCTGGATCTATTTCCTTAAGTGTAAAGAGTCAATAGAAATCCTCAAAAGGTTCAAAGAGTTCAAAGCACTTGGAAAACTTCTCCGGGAAGAAAATAAAAACCTTAAGGATAGACAATGGGAAAGAATACACCTTTGAAATTTTTAAGGAATTCTGCATGAGTGTTGGAATTAAGAGGGAGTTCACAGTGGCCTACAACCCTCAACAAAATGGGGTTGCTGAAAGGAAAAATAGAACCATTGTAGAAGCTGCCAAAGCAATGTTGCTTGACCAAAACATTGAAACCTCTTTCTGGGCAGAAGCCTCTAGGACTGCTGTCTACATCCAAAATAGATGTCCTCATTCTCATCTTGACAACAAAACTCCTGAAGAAGCCTTCATTGGCATAAAACCTGACATTAGTCACTTTAGGATTTTTGGTTGTCCAGTCTATATTCATGTGCCCAAGGAGAAGAGATTCAAACTTGAACCTTCCGGAAAGAAAGGGATATTTATGGGATATAGTGAAACCTCCAAGGCCTTCAGGATATTCATACCCGGGTAGAATCAAATTGAATTGAGCCGACATGTCATCTTTGAAGAAGACGTTGCATTCAAGAGGGCAAGAAGTTCTAGTGAGACTGAAACCTATTCCCCTAGAGTACCTGAAATGGAACCTGCTCCTGAGATTCAGAGGGAGCATCTTAAGGAAATGCCACATGAACTTCCTTCCACCTCAAATGAGAATACAAATGACAACAGCAGAAAGAGACCACTTTGGGCTAGGAAGATGATCAAAGAAGTAGAGGATCATGCAACACCCAAAGGAACGTTCAGGGAGAGTAAAAGACCCAAACGTTTCTCTAGCTATGTTGCTCTAATGAACAACATCATAAACTCAGAACCTATCAGTGTTACAAAAGCTTTTTGACATCAAGCATGGAAGGATGCAACGACAGAGGAATATCAGTCTATTCTAAAGAATGATGTATGGGATATAGTGCCTAGACCAAAAGAGAAATCTGTTGTCTCTTCCAAATGGCTCTTTAAAATCAAGCATGCTGCTGATGGCAGTATAGAAAAACATAAAGCACGTTTTGTGGCAAGAGGTTCTTCTCAAAAGGAAGGCATTGATTACGAAGAAACATTTGCACCTGTTGCCCGTTACACATCAGTGAGAGCAGTGTTAGCCATTGCAGCAGCTAAAAGTTGGAAGATCCATCAAATGGATGTGAAAACTGCCTTTCTGAATGGAACCATTGAAGAAGAAGTCTATTTGGAACAGCCTGAAGGTTTTGTGATACATAAACTTGACTCACATGTATGCAGACTGAAAAAAGCCCTCTATGGACTTAAACAGGCTCCCAGGGTCTGGTATGAAAGAATTGACAGCTATCTCTTGGGATTAGGATTTTCCAAGAATGATGCTGACTCCAATCTCTACTTCAAGGTAATTAAAGGTGATATGTTAATAATTATTTTATATGTTGATGACCTGCTAATAACAGGAGAAGTTCACCTCATTGCTCAAGGGAAGCAGGATCTAATTTCTGAATTTGACATGAAAGACTTGGGCATTCTACACTACTTCCTAGGTTTAGAAGTATGGCAGAAATCAGAGGGCATTATAATAAACCAAGGGAAGTATACAATTGATATTCTGAAGAGATTTGGAATGTTGGACTGTAGACCGATGTCTACACCTATGGAAACCAACCTTCACAAATTGAAAGAAGCAGCAGCAAAATCCAAGTGTGTAGATTCAACCCTTTACAGACAGATGATTGGATCCTTGATGTATCTGGTCAACGAGACCTAATATTTGCTATGCAATGAATGTTCTCGGCCAGTTCATGTGTGAGCCAAAGGAAATTCACTTAATGGCTGTGAAACATATTTTTAGATATCTTCAAGGCACTATTGGATATGGTCTTCTTTACAAGAATGATCAACTAGATCTACATGGGTACTCTGATTTCAGATTGGGCTAGAAATGTAACTGATCGGAAAAGCACATCAAGATGTTGCTTCAGTTTAGGTTCAGATTATGATCTCCTGGATTTGCAGAAAACAATCTTGATTGCATAAAAGCTCAACAAAAGTTGAATACATTGCAGCCTCAATGGGAGCAAGAGAAGCAGTTTGGCTTCGTAAATTGCTTGTGGGACTCTTTGGTGAGCCCTTGAATCCTACAATTATTCATTGTGATAATCAGAGTTGCATCAAACTCTCTGTAAATCCTGTCTTTCATGATAGATCTAAGGACATTGAGATCCCCTATCATTATGTAAGAGATATGGTGGAAAGGAAAGTGATTCAGTTGGAGTATATTAGTACAATGATCAAACTGCAGACATTCTCACCAAGCCTCTCTCCCGAATAAAGGTAGAACACTTCAAAAAGAAACTTGGCATGGTTGAAATGTAATTTGTTATTTATGTTTGAAATACAAATTGTTTATAAAATTGTACTAATATATAAAGATATTTAATGTGTAAACTCTTTTGTCATGTGTGTGACTCCATGACTTTATGGGCCTACTTCTCCTATGTACATTATTGAAAGGTGACGATCTTTCTAATAATGAACACTTGTAATTGACATTGTAAAGTGACGACTCTACAATGATAAACTATCATGACTGATATCATGTGACTTGATATTGATGGACATGTCATGATAGTATCTCTTGGACACTTTGATTAATATCATGGGACTTGATATCATTTGTAGATCATTGTGATCCTTAAGAGATAATCATGGTGGATATTTATATCCGTGGATATGCCATGAATTATGGTAGACATCATGTGACTTGATGTCAGTGCACATACCATAATAAAGATATGTTATGAAGAATGTCATGTGACTTGACAATATTGAGAAATCATACCATGTCTTAGATATCACGTGTTAAGGTGATATCTTTACTTATTCGATTTGAAATATCTTCCCTAGCTAAGAGGGAGTGTTAATGAATGATAGCTTCGGTCAGATATGAAGGACGATTGCTGTAAGCATCATTGTCATTCATACTTGATCAAAGTTTATCGCTTATATTGAAATGTTTCTGGAAAACATATTAATCGAATTTATGAGCATACATATAAAATTCGAATGATGTTATATTCTGCAATCGGAATTTACTTACTCATCCGCCACCTTGTAGAAGGGTATGAGTTATCCTAAACAAATGATAAACAACTATTATCATAAGCCGCGCCCTAAAGGACACGTCTCATGAGTGGACGTGTCTCCACTTGTGGAGACACGTCCTCTCATGAGACATGCCTCTTAGGTGTGGGTCTCCTCACTTATTTATGGCAGATCCTCGATATGCAGATATAGAAATCGATTAATGTTCTGCATTCAGCACATTCAGGAAAAATAAAATCTGGAAATCGAAAATCTGACTTAGAAATTTTTGTAGAAATCTGAAACTGAGAATCTCTTTAGAACCCTTAGTCTCTCTCTTTGATAGAAGATTTGTTTACATTTACAAATGCATTCTTTATTTTTAATTAATTAATAAATATGGTCAAATGGCTGTTTTGAGGGCTGCATAGACATAGCCTTACAACTCAGCCCTTCCACATTTCTGCCAATAACCATCTGAACCAAAGAGAAACTTCACTTATCCAACATCTTCAAAGAAAATGAATATTTAAAAAAGCAAATTGAAAATATATCCAGGGCTTTGTTCCATTTGATGGAGTTTTCTTTTAACAATAAAGGTCTTGCTAATATTTGGGAGTACTCTGGTAGACAGTAAATTGGTATGAATATTAAAAAATTGCCAATATATTCCAAGAATAGTCCATACCTTGAGTATTGATGATGTGAAATAAACACGAGTGTTTTTTGTGGGTCTTGACTCTTGAGTTGGTTTGTTTTATGCATGGTTATATTTTCCATACCCTTCATATTTAATTATTTTTGCTTGTCAAAAAATCTCTTATTAAAAAAGGAGAACCTTGGAATTCCCTCCTTATTTACCTTGACAAAAAGTTAGCAAAGAGGAAGCAGGGAAAAGGGTGTTGGAGTTTAAAAAAAACAAAATAAAAAAATTGGAAAGAGAAAATGAAAAGGGAATTAAAAAGGAAAGCAAAATAAATAAAAGAATGAACAAGAGAGGAAGAAAAAAAACTGATGTATATTGTAGGGAGAGGAGAACTTTCTGAGGAAGGTGGTAGCACACTAGCAACAAAATGAAGGGCATTTGGAGCTAAAGGAATATCAGTTGGAGCACCATTATTTACTGTTGTAAAACGTCATACATGGGTGCCCTAGGTAAGAAAATAAATATGCCATTTTTTAGTGTTATTATGGAGACTTTCCTTGCTGATTTTCTCTCTTTTAAGGTGCTGAGTTTTGCTGATTTATTTCTTCTTTTGGGTGCCACTATGGGGCTGCTCAAACCCTCAATCATGGGCACCATACAAGTATGGTAAACTACTTTTATTTTATGTTTTTATCCTCATGCTCAGACCCCCTACTGTTTGTAAAATCCACATTTATTTGGTGCTAATACCCTCTAAGACTACCATTGGCCTTTTTTTGGTTGCTAAACCCCTAATGTTTTGATTGTTATTTTGCTAATACAAATAAGCCCTTATTTGGTTGTTAATACCCTCTATAACAGACACAAACCATCATTTTTGTGTTGTTTAAACCCTCTTTTTATGGAACTCATTTTGGCTATTATTAAAATGCTCAAAATGAACTAATAATGGCTGCAATATTCTCTATTTTGGATGCACAAGAAGAGGTAGCAAAGACTCCAGTTGTAGGTGTTAAAACCCTTTTGTTGGCCACAAATTGTGGGCAAAAGTTGCACTTTAGAACTGTTTTGTTAAATGGTCATTTAGGTATTTTTCTGCTGTTATGTGGATGCTATAAAATTCTCCATTAATGCTTCTTTGTGTGTATTAATGTAGTTGGTGCTGCTCTCATTTGGGTGTGTATGGTTTGCATGTTTATGGACGATTCCTTTCTGTATGAGTGCAGTTAGGGCTACACCTATTTAGGTACAAATTTGTGCAGATTTGGGACTAATATTTATTGTGTATAGAGTATTTATTGCTGCTCTCTTTTGGGTAACCTTAAACACATGTTTGGGACTGTTTTGTTATGTATGTGTTGCATTTGGCAATGCACTCTTGTTGGGAATGGTTCATGGAAATTAGGACTGATTTTATTATGCATAGATGCACTGGATGTGTGTTATGCTAAGAGTGTGTATCTTTATTCTTGGTCTCTTGTAAGCCTTGTATGTTATAAGAGTAATGTATTCAATCATGTGGCTCATTGTATGAGTTGATTTTGGCACTTGGGTCATCTTCGCACTTGAAGATTGGCTAGAGCCCAAGGCCTTGATGATGTCATGTGATTGGGAGATGCGCTGCTTTCCTTTTGAATCTTATGAGTTTGGCTAACCTAGGATTGGAGCTTTGCATGCTAGTTATAATGTGAAGAACACATAGAAAAGTTAACATGCTATTTTGTACAGCCATTTATGTATTGATGAGGACATGACAATCCTGAATATTATGTATAATGAAGCATAATGAAGCATACCAGATTGACCAAACCTGCAGCTATAATTCTTAGCTCATTTCTCATTTCATTGCGAAAATCTTCTAGCATATGCTCTACTCTTCTAGGAATTATCCTTCTCGAAAGCATCTTGAAATCCTCTCAACCTCTTCTCTTGTGAAGCTATGGTATTCTCAGCTCTTCACAGCTACAGGACTCCACACACCTGCAACAACATGCAAATGCATGCAAGGAGTTGATGCTTCAAGAGAAGAGGAGTTTATTATGTAAGGGTTGAGCTATGTAAGGGTATGGGGTGAAGAATGGGGGACCATGGGGAGAATATGAGAAGGGGTATTTGGTATGTTGAACATAATCTCTATTGGAGTTAATAATCTCACTGTGAGGAAAACATGCTGCCCCATACATTACTGCCACAAATAGAACAGTTACAACCTTCAATCCACCTTCTTCATGTAGCATCAACTCCTCAAACCTGCAAAAAATCAATTGAAACCTCTGCTAAAATTCAACCATGAATTCTTGTGATGAGCCCAGCTGGCTCCCAACTCAAACCCCTGTATTTTCTTATCTTATTTGTGTTTTTTCTAGTTTTTTAGAGAAAGTTTATAGACAGAAGAGAAGGGGCGCATCATATAAATTGCTCATAAAATGTAAATTTGAGCTATTTTCTTCAGAATGAAAGTGTAGAAGATATTATTTAACTGAAACAAATAGATCACAAATGATACACATACCCGAAAGCCTCCAGATTATTTATTTAAAAAGATAAGTCCAACTTGCCAACCAAGATGGTGAAAACTGACAAAATCCAGTGTAGGAAGCTACAGATTGCAAAGTCCAGCCTAAAAACTGAGGCAGATGATAAGTACAAGCCAGACGCCAAAGAAGATGAAGAGAAACCCTCAAAAAGGAAGGCATTTCTCCAAGAAAGTCCAAACACCCTTGCACAAAGAGCCACGCACTTCAAGTAAAAAGCCATAATTCCCACTCAGAAGGTACGGCCTTGAAGTAGAGTGTCTGCTGGATGAAAGGAAGATGCCATCTCTCAAAACCCTCTTGAAAACTAATAAAGGATCTCAATAGAAACACAGATCAAGCTCAATAGAACCTCTGAATGAAGCTCTCACCAATACACTACTTCGACTGGTCTCTCACAGTCTCAGAAATGCTCAAAACTGAAGAGATTTCGTTCTCTAATGGAAATATTGCCCAAACCTTGATCACAGAGGAAAGCACAGGAAAAAACCCAAAGGCAAAGTTGAAATATTCAAGAAGTAAATTTATCATTGCCAAAATGCCTTATATTCAAAAAGGCACGACTTTCAAGAAAGATACCCCCTTGTCAAGTTTTAAATATTTTAAAATACATTTAAGTCATTGTCAATAGTTTTGACTTAAATACTTGGACGCCCCTTTTATATTTTAAGTGATTTAAATTTTAAATCACTTTTATGGAATATTTAAGTGATATAAAATATATAAAGTCAATTTGACTTTATAATAAAGCATTAAGTTAATTAATTAACTCAAATCACTTAAAAATCCATAACTCTCTCAAAACTCCAAATATTCTCGTGCCGTCAGAAGCTGTCAACTCCTGAATTGCTAATGCCTGTTGTGAACCAATCACTGGGCTCTGAAAACGAGAATGATCAACTCCTCCAGAAAACACCACTGACCCTCTAACCAATCCAGCTAGCCCACAAGGGTCCAAGAAAAGGCTAACACACTGTTCCTGAGAACTGACTAGAACGGGGACATCACAATTCTCCAATCCATTTGCTGCTGCGAATACCTCTTCAAAACCTGAAAAAAAAGAAGATATTCTTCCTTTCTATTTTCCCATAGACTTTTCCAACATAATGATGTATTATAATCTTTGTGTGAAAGATAGGAGTTTATAATTTTGATTAGGGAGTATTTGGCATGTTGATTTTGTAGCGTCACTTTTCCTCCAAAGTTATTTTAAGTGTTGGCAGCAGATTTAGTGGATTAAATATTACAATTTACAATATGCAACGTTATCAAAATAAATGTGAATAATCAATGTAAACTACCAATATGGGACAATTAAATAATTAACATAATAAATGGAATAACACAACATAGATTAATCATATAAATATCAAAATCATATAAATAATATTCCCAATATTCTTGAATCAATGGTTCTCAATACTTATCTTAAAGTCATCAAAATTCTGTTATCCGGCACTCCGAGGAATGGTTATAGATCTAGGCTGTTTCCCAGCACAAACACCCCTGGAGGAGCCGGTTCTTGCACAGAACCAACCTGCCTTCATGGCATAAACTCAGCCCTGGATAGGACACTCCCAGGTGTACATTGTACCCCAAGTTGAACACACGTTGTGTGCCCCTTCTCCAAATGTTTAAATGCCCACCTATGACCTTAACCTTCACTCTTTTGTGCCCTTTTAATTCCTCTTTCCTTTTTCTCTTCTCTCCTTGAATGTTCTCCATCCTTGAATGTTTTCTTCATCTCTCACATGAATGATTTATATATCCTTTTAAGGGGTGGTTTCCAAACCATCACACCCTTTCCCAAAAGTTGTCTTTTAGTAATTATTTAAATAAGTAATTATTCTTCCCTTTTAAAGAGTGTTTACATATATTCTTTATTAATCTCTTTTTTAACCAAAGGATAATAATATCCTTTATTTTCCATCTCCCTTTTAATCCTAAAGGGTTATTTCAAAGATTTCTCTTCTTTTGGGGAAAAAGTCACATAACAATTCTCCCCCTGTAAATTAGTTGTTGTCCTCGGTAGCATGCAATACATCTACATCACAACTCAAAAACACATAATCAATAATTGAAGAAATTGATATTGAATATATTCATTCTTCATATATATATATCCTTTTCTTCTTTCAATTCATAGATCTTTCTCTTTTATTGTTTCAAGAGAATTATTTTTGGCAATCAAAATTATGACAAGCATTTTACATACATACATATAAGAATTTTACAATTGAAGAACTAAGGCTATTCTATATGTTTAATCACATACATCTCAATTTAATCAATTTTCTCTCATGTAACTCTTTCAAAGTATTACAATGTCATCACACAAAAATTACCATGCATATCCAATACTATGTGGCCACTCATAACTTATAAAATTATAATCTATATCTTCAACATACATTCCAAGGTGATATTCATACATTTTGGACTACATGACTATCCTTTTTTCACATAGAATCTTAGTGTTATACAATAAGGCAAATGTACAAGGTTATTGGGTTGATCAAGTCCAATAACAATGTAAAAATTAAAACAAAAGATAATACAAGTAATCTTACGATTCATCTTAAATAGCAATACAATAATAGTAAATTATTACCACCTAGAGAGTACTTCATAAAGAAATACTAGTTTTAATCTTCCTTTAAGAGACTAGGTTAATTAAAAATCAATTTAGTTCTAGGATGAGGATTTGTTCAATTATGTTTTTGGATTAAGTTTTGGCTATAACAATGAGGATACCTCACATTGACAACCATGTTGTAACCCTCAAATAAAGTGGAACATGACTTTTACTGGAGATCTCTCCACAACATTAAATAACTATTGGTACATAAGAAGAGGAAATATTATGTCATTTCATAAATATGTCCCTAGGCTTGGACACCTATTGATTTATGGTATTATTAGATTGTATATGACAAAATAATTAGTTATAAATTTATAATTTTAATTTTCTTAGAGGTTGTCTCTTCCCCTATAAAATTCAACATGTCCCCATGTCTCATCCTGAGAAGCATTATTTTATTCCAGCCAATACATTCAAACGACACAATATTTTTCAAGGTTTTAGATGTAGAAATAGCTTGCTCCTTTGGGTTTACATCCTATAAATATGTTATTCTCAACAATTCGTTCCAAACATATTGCCATTTTTCTAAATTGAGAATGTGATCCACGGACCTGTGGGTTATGGGCCCATAATATAACTTAAAATAGACTTATGTAACAACTTGGGTGCACCTCGATTCATATCAATTTTATTAAGAAACATGTATGGTTAATATTGATGTTCTTGATCTTTAATCATGAATGTAAAGAAACTCTAATCAAGATGAATGAATTAGGAGAAGATGAGCCTTGGATGAAATAGTCTATTCAAGATATTTTTTGATATCACTAGCCAATATTGAAATGTCACTTTGCAAACTTAAAGTAGGATTTACACAGTGAGAATCCAATAATTTAAGCATTTGGACACATCATTTTATCTTCCAAATTATGATTGCTCAACTTGAACATAAACTTATTGAGAGTCACTAATATGCTAAAATGATCATATCAAAAGCCACCTCTAGGAGCTTATTGAGATAATTAAGAAGATGGTGGGATATGACACTAAAATAAATATCTTAATAAATCTATATTTTATGCAAAGGTGAGGCTCAATAGAAAAAAATACTTGAACTGTACAACAACTCATGTTAACTTGCAATTTCCAAACCACCAACCCTTTGGTTACTACTTAATCAAACTTTTTTGCAACCACTACTTATGGAAATTGACAGTTTTCAAACAAATAGTTGCATTGATCAACAATTTCATCAACCTACAAGAATTACTCCACTTAAAGCCCGATTGTTGATTGTTTCTCAATGGTTGATGAAGGGATTTTGAATTTCCCTGATCCTTATGGATCATACTATTGGCAATTTCGTTGTCATTGATGTCAAAAGGTGTCATTGTTGACAAGGGCGAGACAATGGGTGCAGTGAATCTGGTTCTCGAAGTGTTGGTACATGTTGATGAAAGGAGCTTGTTTTGTAAATGTTGCAAAGTTGCTCAAAAGGTTGCAATGTTGTCATGCAATATTGGCATATTGTTGCAGAGAGTTCTTCCAGGTGTCTGAAGGATTATCTAGGGCCAGATTCAACATGGGTTTTCTAAGAGCTTCTAAGAAATGTGAGTTGCAAGTCCGGAAGATGCATGATGTGCTCAGAGAGGAATTGTTTGTGATCTTAGACAAATTTAGGGTTTACTGGTTAAACCCTAGGTTTACAGTCATGGTGATAAGCAAATGTTATATTTTGTTGTTGACCATTTATCACAGGTTGTGGGTTGCTTAAGTTATAACTTAAGCCATTGAAGTCATGTTGGCAACCGACCCCCTTACCTAGTATTCACCGGCCAGACAAATGTTTATTAACTATAATATTTCCTAATTCACATACGAAATATTTGTCTTTGGTGCAATCAACAGTGGTGTTTGAGGCTTAAAGATCAATGGCCTCCCCGCTAGCCCACCACATTTGTGGTGGGTCCCGGTTCAGCTATGCGGGATAGCAAGTAACGATGAGGATTGAATAATGGTGATCGTACACCTATTGTTCTGGTCCCTTGCATCGTGGTTCAAAGTTTAATTTTGCCTATGCTTTGTCTGATGGCTAATGGTGCTTGATCAACAGCTTCCTTGTGTTGTACCCCAAAATTAAAATTTTTGTTACACTTAGACATTTTGAAAAAATGAGTAAAAGTCTTGTCAAATCAATGAAAAAGGTCAAAATTTGGGTGTGCGTGTCTTGCATGGAGGGTTAAAATACAAATTTTTCAAATTCTGACGATCTGGGTCTGCTAAGAGCAGCTTAACCTACAAAACCCAGATCTCAGTTTTTCATCCCTAAATTTTAGGAAAACTGCTATTTTTAGAAATTTTCTCGAAATAGTAAAGTTTTCTGGGTTTTTCTGGGTTTCTTTCAGAACGATATCGCAAAATTTTCAAAAATAGAAAATTTCTAAAAATAGAAAGTTGGTCCGTGGTCCGGCGATTTTGATTGGCTCAAAATGTCCGTATCAGTCAAAGTGTAATCTTAAAATAATCCGGTTTGCCCCATCGGGTCTATTCAGCTTTTTCAGAAGCATATCTGGAGTTCCGAGGTCATCAATGGAGGTCATCTGACTGCCAGGCGTCAGTTTTAGCATTCAAAACTTCCAGCAGAAAGTGAAATGATGAACATGCACGAGGATCGAGGAAGAAAATTGAAAAGTCATGAAAATTTTCTAAGTCTGCTAAGTTTGGGCGCCCCAGTTGAACAAGGGCGCCCAAGCTTTAAAGCCTTCAGATGATGGAATTTGCAGAAGTAACGTCCAAGAAGGCCTCGCCAAAACCAGTCTGGCTATCCAACGAAACACTCAGGCAGTCAGTCCGATCAACGTAGCTCCCGGAATCGAAGATTCACCAGAAGATCAAAGGGAGAAGGAAGAACTTGGAAATCAGGAAAAATGGCTAACATTGAAGAAGTTGGGCGCCCCTAGAAGGAAAAGCCTCCCGTGAATTCGGAGGTCGAAATCAAGTTTTTAGCCGGAGGTGCCTCCAGAACATCTTCTTCAGAATCAGTCAGGCTTCGACGTGAATCACTCAGCTCGTCTGTCGGGTTGATCTGTCAACGAGAAATCAGAGGCGAAGTGGCATGTTAAAATGGAGAAAAGTTGAAAAAGTTGAAATTTTGACTAACACTGGTGAAGTTGAGCGCCCCTCTTGGAGAAAGGCGCCCAAACCTTCATGCCTTAGAAGTTTTTTTGAAGATTTTCAAAATTTCAAAATTTGCTTGAGAAGAAGATGGCGTCCAAGTTGAGAAGATGAGATTTAGGGTTTTGAAAATAAAAGCAGAAAAAAAAGCAAAACCTAAAATCGAACCCTAAGTCTATTTAACACTTCTCTTCAATGTATTTTTCATTATTTTTGCAGGTAGCATCCAGAGGAGAAAGTAGGAGCAGCAAGTTTGAAGAATTTTTGTGATTAAAGAATTCATAGTTGCTGGTTTTATATCAGATTTTTCAGACCAGCAAGCATAAACCATTGTTCTTTCAAGCTTTTTGTTCCAGAAGATCAAATTTTTCAAGCAGAAGGCCAAGGCTTTCAATTTTTCAGTCATCTGGGTCTTTTTGCCTCTATCTTCTGAAGAATTTTTCAAGAACTTCATCAAGTTGCAGCAAGTGCTTTTATCTTGCATGTCAGTGAAAACCTCAGTGCATTCAAAATTCAACCATCTGGGTCCTTTCCAATCAGTCTTCTGAAGAAAACCCATATCGCAGCTTTTTCGAAAACCTAGGGTTGGCTGCTTTTTCAATCAAACGTCGAGTTTTGCAAATCCAATCAACTGGGTCCATTTCTAACGATATTCTGAACAAAACCCAGATGCCAGCTTTTTTCGGGAAAAATTGAAGAAATTAGGGTTTGCTGCTTTTTCAGTCAAAATTCAAGATTTTCAAAAACGGACGATCTGGGTTGTCTTGTATCGCCATTCTGAACAAAACCCATATCTCAGAAAAATTTCTCAAAAATTCGTCCGTTGAAGCACAAAAATCAGCATTCTAAAAATAGAAATTGTTCAAGACTTGTCTGAACCAAGGCGAGTTTACAGTCATTCTTCAAGTTTTCTGAAATGGAGTACACTCCTAATGTTTTCAAGTCCGAATCAGCACTTTTTCACGATTACATCAAAACAGCTGAGACAGACTTGCATCATGTCAAGCCGGTGTTCGACCTACACGCCTTGGAGAGAGCAGGCAACGCTTCAATCAGGAACCTGGGTCATTCTGGACTCCTCGCAGCAGCGTCTATTCCTATCTCGGTTAGAGCCTTGAGTTCGTAATGCGCTTGCATTAAGCATTACAACCCGGCTACTAGGGAGATCCAGTCAGCAGATGGCAGGTTGATTTGCAGTTTAAAGCCTGACATGGTTGAAAAGTGTTTTTCCATTCCCCCATGGCCTGAAAGTGTAACTCTTTCGAGGGATGAGTGTGAAAAGATGTGGAATATGCATAAGGACAAATACAGCAAGAGGATTGTACTGAAATGAATGAAAGGAAAACATAAGAGTGTTGTTCATAGTTGCAGCCCAGTTGGCGGAAGGATAGGTCATATTTCAGTGATGTCAGCAAAGTTCAATAAAGCGGCCAATGAGATTGAAGATTTCCTAAGATCTATTGAAGATGCCGAAGATATTCTTGAAAAGCGGTGTTTTGTTGTTGATGGTATAGATGCACCGAACCGGGACACAATCTCAGACTTCCTAGCGGATGTGATCGAGCTTTAAAGCAGCTTTCTTCTAGAAGCTTTCTTTCCCGCTTTCTTTCTATTCTTGGAATCATCCTTATCCATTCTTTGAGGATAGAAAGAAGATAAGATGTAATAGTTGGCGTTTCCCGTTTTTTCTGCTTTTTAGGGTTTTAGTTGTTATCTTGTTTCTAGATTTAGTAATAAAGCTTGCTTGCTGAGCAAGCCCTAGATTGTGAAAGCAAGGAGATTTTAGGGTTCCCTACTCCTCTGCTTCTCTATAAATAAGAGCCTTTGCTCATTTAGTTTCTTTAACGTTATTGTGATAACAAAACGCTGAGCCTATTTTGCCTTCTATTTGGTATTCAGT
The DNA here is from genome assembly GCA_007258455.2 of Sequoia sempervirens. Classification (NCBI taxonomy): domain Eukaryota; kingdom Viridiplantae; phylum Streptophyta; class Pinopsida; order Cupressales; family Cupressaceae; genus Sequoia; species Sequoia sempervirens. The sequence continues at coordinate 8,579 of VDFB02158266.1, read as the reverse complement.
TTCAGTTCATTTGTATTGTGATAAGCAAATTGTTGAGCCTCTTTAGCCAACAAGGAGTTAGTGAGATTGCTGTTTTCTATTGTGTTAAGAATAAGTTTGCAAGCCTCCTTAGCTGCAATTTCTTATTCAAGGCATGTTAGAAGAGAGTTTTGTTTTAGAGATTTGAGTAATAAAATCATGAGCCTCTTTTGCCTTGGTCTAAAATCTCAGATTTCCGTTATCTATGTTATGCTTTCATGATCTTTATTTCAGCTTACAGTGAAGTGTGTAGGTGTTTGTTGAGAGAGAGATTGTTAAAGTATTTTTGTCAGAGAATCTACCTTGTTAATTTCTAACTTCTCTTGCTCTGCTATTACTTGAGAGGTTAGGAACGTCTTTAGTCTAAGTTAGTCGTAGTTGAACTTCTTATCAGAAAATCTCAGCTGCGGCGTTTGTGTTTAAAAACCTTGTGCTCTAAGCTGATCCAAAAAGATAGGCAACTTAGTTTTAGTTTACTTTCTTTCAAACACCATCAGCAAGAGGGAGCTTCCCCTCCTAATTTGAAGAGCAGTTTATCTGTGCATAGCTGTCCGTTTTCAAATCCGCATTCCAGAGGTGCGAATTTAAACGCCAACACCTTGCCAACTCATTGCGTTCATGGTGGGTCCCCATCTAGGTTCTGCGAGATAGTGAGCAACGATGGAGATTGAGTGGTGTTTGATCAAATGGCACATGAGGTATGAGGTGGGTCCAGAATCTGTAAGTTGATGATGGACACATGGCGAAAGATCGCTCAGTCGCTTCATATCACTGTAGTGAAGTGAAGCAATGGGATGCTTTCAACAATGAGCAATGGGCTTTAGGAGATAGTGGAAGATGATAGCTAAGGACATATAGCAGTTGCCCGCTGCCTCACTACCCACTGAGGATTCGGTGGGTCCTTGGCTTAGCCCTGCGATATGGCAGGTGCATGACATATGGAATGAAAGACAGGTGGCGAGACTTTATTGCATCACAGAGGTTCTTTACATCGTGAAAATGGAAGTGGATACCCTTGGGGAAGTAGCGATATGCGATGGTTATAAACAAAGATGTGAGATCAACGACGTAGGTTTAAAGAAGGTTGATTTGACGATCACGTTTTAAACACAATGAGGTTAAAGCAGAGCCAAAGGATCATGGTGCGAAGAGGTGGATCGACGGCTCAGGTTTAAATTTGAAGATCACAAACAACTAGTTGAGTATGAACACGGATTAGGTCTGGTAACTGACAGTGGATAGAATTAATTGGTTCAACTGCTCCAGTGACCATCTGATTGGAGATTTCATTTGCAGGTCGATGGCACAGATTGCCATGTCAAGAGAGATCAAATAAATAGAGAATAACATTTAATGCATATCAAGGTTTGGATTCTATAGATGGCCATACTTAGTAAATTCACTGAACCAGAATTAGATTTTGACAGTTGTGGCTTGAAAAATAGGTAATTTCTTGAGGAAGATAGCGGGAAAATCCTGAAAGGAAGATTTGTACAGATGGTGCATGGCTTGAGGCATTGATTGTAGATTGGTGGGATCAAGCAAAAAAATGACAATACAATCAAAAAGTGTTGAAGTATTGTAGTGTGTCTGAAGTAGAGGGTGAGTGAGTAGAATTGCACACAGAGAATGAACTAATTCTAAATGAGTAGAAGCCAAACAAAATCAAAGATTTAAATATGGGTTAAGATTCAGATAGCAAAGCAGTGAGAGAGGTGTAGAATAGAGTTGCAAGAGATTGCAACAAGGTATTGTGTAGTTGCAAATAAGTCACAATATTGAATTGTAATCAAATTGTAATATCCTGAATTGTAAATCTGATTGGTAGGTGCCAGCAGACATCTGGGTAGGTGCTCAGATTAGGGAGTGGGTGTAATGAACCGGACCAATTTTTTCAATTTATTTCGATGAACACACTAATGCAAGAAGCACCCATTAGGGTTAGTCCAAAACAAAACCAGCAGTTCGCAAGTAACTCTTTGCCAAGAATGCGCACTCAATCTCAAGATGAGAAAGATGCTGTCATATCGCAAGAGGGTCGTCAATACAACTAGAAGGAATTACAATGCTGAAAGTAAACTCTACACCAAGAATGTGCTTTCCAACCCAAGGTGGGAATGGAGCTACCATAAGGTGGAGTATCTATTGTAAATGATGCAATACATAAAATGAACTCAACGCCAAGCATGTGCACTCCAAACCCGAGGTGGGCAAAGCGCTATCATATGGCGGAGATACTAAATGCAATACAAATAGACTGAACAAGGGCCAGTCTCTTCCACAGCCGTGGGAATACAATGTAACTTAGCAAGAAATAGAAAGGGCTGAACAGTACTACTGTAACAGCCTTACAATAAGAAAAGTTGCCTGCCAAGAACACTGAATTAGTGATATATCAATGCTGCGATGAAGTTTAATGTATCTCCAATGCTCAATATGACTCCAGGACTCAAACCCAACTCCTAAAGCAAACTCTAACAATCTGATATGACTGAACATAGACTGAAAATGCATAACCAGCAACACAGTAACCCACTAAAAAGCTCATAACTCACTCAAAACCCAACCAAATCACTTCAAACTTGATGCATAGTGACCCTAAGATGATGGCGACCAAGATAGAGTTGTGAAACTACCCCAAACTATTGTTATTTATTTTTGCATGAATTCCAAGACAACCCAGCAATGAAAAAACCCTCAAAAGGGCGATTTTGACAAGATAAAATCTAAGACTTGCTAATAAAATCTGAAACTCACCAAAGAGGGGCGCCCTAGGGTGAGAATGACATAGGTAAAGTACCCAGAACCAAACAAAAATCGTACAATGACTTATAAGCTAAAACTACTTTCAGCCATGCTAAAATCAGCAACTGTAAAATTGTCCAATCTCTGAAATCTTCAACCTTGATGCTCTGTCTGCAAATCTGGATGAGAAGCAGTCTTTGAAACCTTAGCTAGGTGCTATCTTTCAAGCACAAAACCAAGAGAAATGGCTAGGAGGTATGCATCCCTCGAAGTAACTCTGAAAGTATTTCAGCAGCATAACAGTATGATAGAAAATAAGATGCCAAATGAAGAATAGAAGCCTCCTTTTATAGATTTGAGAACTATGTTACCGGAATCGGCCTTTTACCCTGCCGATTCCGGGTACGGATACGAATCGAAACGGATTCGTTCTGGAAACCCTGCGGATTCGAACAGGGTTCGGATTTTTTGTTGAAAAAACGTCTCCACGAATCCCGCCGATTTTTCGTCGAATCATGCCGTTTTTTTGGGTGACGTGGCGTTTTCATTCCGATTCCGGCGTGGTTTCCGAAAACTTTTTCAACTTTGAATGGTTAAATAAAAAACCCTAACGTTTTCGGCCGCACGTTTCGTTTAATGTTTTCGTCCACCATTGCAAATACATAGCCGTGGTCGCGCAAGGAGAAGACTGTATTTTTCCTTTGGTCGCGCGTTTTTTTTCCTCTAGTCGCGCAAGAAGAAGACGCCATTAACTACGCAGCAAGAAGCCGTCTCTTTCCTACGCGATATCACGCGATTTCATGCGATTTGAATTTGCTAGGCCGACATCCATCCTCCATTTTCAGGTATTTTCAGAAATCGAAATTTTTTTTTACAGTTTATAAAGTTCGCGGCCATTTTTAGGTATTTATGAGAAAGGTATTCTCAGAAATCGAAATTTTTTCTATAGTTTATAAAGTTCGCGTCGGCCATTTTTAGGTATTTAGGAGAAATCGATTTTTTTTTATAGTTTATATTCTAGTTTAGAAATTTATAATAGTTATAATTTTTTATTTTTAGTTTATTTATTAACTATTAAGCTATTAAGTATTAACTATTAATATATTATTATTTTTTAATTTTAGTTTATTTATTAAATATTAACTATTAACTATTAAATTGTATAATATTAAATATTATCACAATAAAAATTTGTTATTGTGATAATATTTAATATTGTACAATTTAATGTTTTTACATTTATAATTTTATTATATATAAAAAATTAAATTTATTTTAGTATTTTAATATAATTAAATTTAAAAATTTAAAACTTTAAAATTTACTAAATGTAAATAATAAATATAAATCTAATTATTATTTTGTTTATTTAATGTTAAAATTCATTTATGTTGCAATTTTTTATTTTAATAAATAATAATCAATTATAATTTAAAATTAAAATTATAAATATAAATTATTAAATTGTAATTATATTAATTAGTAATTACATATTATTTATTAAACATTTATTAATTTAAATTGTTATTTTTAGTAATAAATATTGAAGTATTTTGCATAATTGTATTTACTATTTAATCATAATGCTGATATTTGCATTATATGTTTTTAACATTTATTGTTCAATATTCAATAACTATTTTTTGAATTTTTTGTAGGAAATATAATGGCAACCAGTTCTGCTTCTATTGATGGACCCACCTTTAAAACCGACCCAAATTCACCTCTATGGAAATATGTAAAAATCATACGACAAATTAAAGGGGGAGGAACATTTGTTTGGATTTGCAATCATTGTAAAGTTCAGTATACTAGCTCATACAGTCATGTGAAATTCCATTTATGTGCCATTCCTCGACAAGGAATCACGGTATGTGCAGGAGAAAATGGTAAAAGGTTACATCCTCACAAAGTAGCAGCATATATTAAAGAGCAAGAGGAAGCAGATGCAAGAGCTGGTCATGCCACAAACCATCATTTGCTGAGAGGAGGAGGAAGTGGAAGTGGAAGGGGATCAAAGAGGCCTCCTCCTTCTCCAACACATAGTGACTTTGATGATGTTGTAGTAGAGAGCCACCCATTTTTGGGTAGAAGTGAAGATGATCCTGTTGGTGTGAAGAGAAGCAAGGGGCCATTAGAAACTGCATTTAAGCTTGAAGCTAGAGACCTTGCAGATCAAGCCGTTGCAAGATGTCTATATGCAAACGGTTTGGCATTTAATGTTGTAAGATCACCATATTGGCAGGATATGTTGAGAAAGGCAAGTGACTGTCCACAAGGGTACACAGGGCCAGGTTATGAGAAGGTGCGTACCACCTTACTAGCAAAGGAGGTAAAAGGCATAAACAATGCATTGATTCCCATTAGAAATTCATGGAAAAAAACAGGGGTGTCAATTATTTCTGATGGATGGAAGGATGTCAAAAACCGGCCATTAATCAATGTGATTGCAGTGTGCCCTAAAGGGGCAATGTTTTTGAAAGCCGTGGATTGTGAAGGACAAGTGAAGGATGCACAATTTATTGCTAACATCCTTATACAGTGCATTCAAGATGTGGGTCCTGAAAATGTTATCCAAGTAGTAACAGACAATGCAAAGAACTGTAGAGCTGCAGGCATGTTGATTGAGACACGATTTGAGCACATATTTTGGACACCTTGTGCTGTTCACTTTCTTAACCTCATGCTACAAAAGTTGGGTGCGAAAATAAATTGGATCAAACAAATGTATGCTGAAGCTGAAGAGATCCAAATGTTCATCACAAACCATCAAATGTCACAGGCCATTTTTAGATCATTTTCAGTGTTGGAGTTGTTGAAGGTAATTGAAACACTTCAACTTTTAAATTTTACATTTCACTTTAGTAATTACTATTTTATTTTTTAAACTCAAGCATGTCTTATTTATATTTTAATTTTAATTTTAAATTTTTGAATAGGTTGCAGAAACTAGATTTGCATCGAACACGATTGTTTTGAGGAGACTTGTGAAGGTGCGGGGGGCACTTTCTAGCATGTTTATTAGTCAAAGTTGGTCACTATGGAGGCAATCCAATACTGAAAGGGCAACAAATGTAAAACGGATGATCCTAGATGACACTTGGTGGGAACGAGCAGAATATCTTCTTAGATTCACTGAGCCCATCATGAGTATGATCCGTTTTACTGACATGGATAAGCCATGTTTGGGAGAGGTATATGATGGCATTGATACAATGATTGAGCAAATGAAAATCATCATCAACGAAAAAGAGCAAGATCCTGAAGAAACTTTCTTCAAAGAGGTGCAAACAATTTGTGTTGAGCGGTGGAACAAAATGACCACCCCACTACATCTTCTTGCATTTGCATTGACTCCCAAGTATTATAGTGATGAGATTCTTGCTTTGCCATCAAGAGTGCAACCATATTCAGATCTAGAAGTTGGTATGGGGTGTAGGAAAGCACTTAGTAGACTCTTCCCTGATCAAGAAACAGAGTATTTAGTTAGAGCTGAGTTTGCTGATTTTGTAGCTGGTGAAAATCAAAGTATTGGTGCTTCAATTGATAAGTATAGGATGGATGCTCATTCTTGGTGGTATGTCAATGGCTTTACAACACCACATCTCCAAGCTCTTGTGATCAAAGTTTTATCACAAGTAAGTTACTTAGTTTTTATTGCACTCTCTAAATTATATTGTTTACTATTTTAAAAATAATAAAATGGTTAACTTCAAATTTAAAGTTTGATTTACAGCTTTATAATTATAAGTTCCTCTCACTTTGTTTCAATAGGTTGCTAGTTCCTCTTCAGCTGAGCGAAATTGGAGTACATACTCCTTTATCCACTCAATGAAACGCAACCGATTGGCAGCAACTAAGGCGGAAGAGCTTGTTTATGTGCATTCCAACTTGCGCCTTCTTACTCATAAAAAGAATGAGTATAAGGAAGGAGGCACGAGGTTGTGGGATGTAGATCCAGAGCGAACTGATTTGGATTTTTCAGCTGCCACACAATCTTTACTTTCTGACACTGTGGAGTCAGATATCCAGCATGCTTCCAATGAGAGTGCTAGCGGGGCTGCATGTGGTTCTATTAATTTACCTAGATCATCTAATGTCAATGATGATGTTGCTCTTAATCTTCCTAATGACCCATATAATGTCTATCATTAATTGTATTAACTATTACTTTGAGTTTGTTTTGAATGTTGAACCAACGAACAATGAATTTGATATAATTATATACCTATCGTAACATTCAAGTTTTGAAAATTTGATATCAAATTAATTTAGTATAATGGTATTTCAGATTTGTTATATTTATGGTAGTTCTAAGTTTTGTTTAGCATATGCAATAATGCATGATATGTGGTATTCTAAATTTACTTCTTGTTTTTACTTTTTTAGGCTGCAAATATGTCTATATCTATGATTTTTATACATTTTATGTACGGACGTACCCAAACGTACCCACACCAAAAAAAAAAAAAATTGTCGTATCGGCGTACCGTACCCGTACCCGATTCGGTAACTTAGCTTGAGAAGAATCTTCCAAAAGCATCTAGAAGGGCGCCCAAACCAAGGTCAAAGCATTTCAAATTTGAAGTTGACTCCTTATCCCTCCAAAGTGGCGTCCCTTTTTGAAGGCAAAATAAAATATTTCTCTCCTTAAGTTGGCATCCAATTTCCTCAAGAGCAATTTGACTTTAGAAATATAAAAATATTTCTTCATGAGAAAATACCCTCAAGGTCCCCTTCTTTAAAACAACTTAAAGTCATATTACTAGGACAAGGGGTTATTTTATAAAATAAAACATTATTGTCTTTAAAATACTTATTTCTCCAAAATGAACCCCTTAAGCCAAAAATCAGAATTACCCAATGAATTGCCAGAAGAGGAAAGTTGACGGAGCTGGTGCTAACTGGACCACTGCTAAAAATAGAATTTACTAAAAATAGTAAATTCATGAAGTTGCCCGAAATGCCAAACTGACCATACCACTGCGAAGCTCTCAGAAAACCCAAAAAGAATCCGCAATCTAAAATCCCAAACTCCGAGATGTAGCCGTCATAACTTACTAAAAATAGTAAGTTCGGAAAGGTTGCCCAACGCAGTTGCAAGTCATACCTCTGCGAAGCTCTCTGAAAACCCAGAAGGAATCCATAATCCAAACACCCAAACTCCAACAAACAAAACCCTGAATCTTCAAGAGAACCCATCAAGCAGCCGGAAACCCTAATTCTGCCATTGACTAGCTGACAACACACTACGAATAGGCTATCAATCACTGAAAAGTGAAGTGCTAAAAACGGGGACATTACAGTGGGTGCTTCCTTGGAGTGTGTGCTCCTAAAATAGAGGATTGGTGTCTCCTTAGGGTTGGTTCCCTTAAACTTTGTAATTGGACATTTGATTGTGAGGCTAGAATAAGATAGTAGATCCTAGCAACATTTCTCATTGTGGTTTTTCCCATCTTGGGTTTTCCACATATATCTTGTGTTATGTGATGATTGTGTGTTTGCATGTTTATGTTGCTAATCTTAAGTTTCAATCTGCACATTAAAGGTTTAAGGAAGTAATCTGCACAAAAGATTTGAGGGTTGAAATTTTAATATCTACTGATTCACCCCCCTCTTAGTAGATTATTGTGTTCCAACAATTGGTATTAGAGCCCCAAGTTCCCTAGGAGAAGCTTAATCAACTCGGGTAGATTCTAGTATAGTGAACACAATGAATAGTCAGGAAAGTTCCTCTACAAACAAGGCACCTCGGTTCAATGGATCAGATTATGCTTTTTGGAGCATGTTAATGGAGGCCTATTTGGGATTTATAG
>VDFB02158265.1:0-26223 GCA_007258455.2 Sequoia sempervirens | reverse complement strand
ATATCAATATACATACAAATATATGAATATAATTATACAAATATAAATACAAATATAAAGATAAGTTAAATCAAAGCATCACTTGCTTTCTTAATAAACTTGCTTGTGAGAATGAGATTCTCCACAATTAAAATATTCTTATATGAACGTATAAATACATTTTTTTATTCATACAAACAATATTTTAATATATCATTTTATGGTAAAAACACACTAGAAAGCTGTGGACAAGAAAAATTGCTTACTCCCTTGGAGATAGGTACACCAATCTATAGCTAATTTAGTCCTATTTTAGACACCTTTGCGTCAATCACCCCTTAAAAAATAGATTTGTAGGCCCCTAAGACTCATTATTTTTGACTTTAAGGCCTATTCCACTCACAAATCATACAAATCCCAACAAGCAACATTAAAATCATTTGAATTCTAGAAAACTCACCTCAAAAACCCCTAGTGGGTCTAAGTCGCCCAGGGTGGCAACTTTCTCCCTTTTGAGGGATTTTTCACATTTTAGTGGGAAAATCACTTACCTAATTCAAATTCCCAATGGATGTCATCCTGTGAAGTTAAAATAATGAATAATTAGGTATTGATTCCTATAAATAGATTTTTCTAGGTCATTTTTCACAACATTAAGTCATTTTGAACAAGAAAATTGAAGACTCAAGTATTGAATATCTTTCACAAGAAGATTTATTAGTCTATCTACAACAAATTTGAAGCTTTAGGGCAGTGAGTTAAGGTTTTTTCGTGTCTTCAAGCTCACTTTTTGTCTCAGATATCACATTACAAAGGGTTGATCATGAATCCCTATGGAGAATCATGGAGAAATCTAGGTTGAAGAGATGCAACTAGCAATCAAATCAAGCCTAAGAACTTTTTTTCAAAGTCATTACATCTTCCATTTTCTCTCTATTTTCAGCCTAAGGTTTTCATGCCATTAAGATTCATTTCTAAAGTGATTTAGGGTCTCTTGAAATGAGCCTTGCATCTTTCTAGTTTCATTTATGCATATTATTCTTGCACGTTTTGATTAGGGGTAAAAAATAGGTTTTGAAAGGGGCTTGAAACCCTTTACAAGAGAAGACAACTAAAAATTTAGAAAACAACAGTAAGCATAATCAGCCTGAAAAAAAAAAGCTACAAGAAAGATAACTCAAAAACCACCAATAGCCCAACAAGCGTAGCGGGGTATGTTGAAAGTAATGAAGATTTGAAACAGCTGTTAGGAGTTTATGATATGATATCCTCTACTCCTCCCATGAAATGGGTTACCTGTGCTATTATTAACACCAAGCAAAACAACATAAGTGAGAAGTCACATACAAGCATGGAACCATATAATCCCAAATTTCCTAAGTCAAATGAACTCCCCTTAGGGGATATAATTGATATACCAATGGACATAGATGATAAAGAAAAGGTCATTAATATTGGGAAGTGCCTTGATGATGAAGAACAAGAGGATACTAAAACCTTGCTTCATGATTTTCCTAAAAATTTTGCTTGGAAACATTCAGATATGCCAGAAATAGATTCAAAGATAGTAACACATAACATTGTTCTTGCTGAAAATGCTAAGCTTATTTGCCAAAAGTATGAAAAATGAACCCTAATATAGCCTTGCATGTTAAAAGAGAACTTGAAAAACTCCTTAATGTAGGTTTCATTCAACCTATTGACTATTCCCCTTGGATCTCAAACATTGTCATAGCTGCTAAACCTGATAATTGTATTAGTATATGCACGTATTTTTATGAATTGAATAAAGCCTCTTTAAAAGATGATTTTTTCCTTCCTAATATTGACACGATAGTGGATTCCACTATGGGACATGCTTTGTTTTCATTCATGGATGGATTTTCTGGTTATAATCAAATCATCATCAACCCACAAGATCAATATAATACAACATTTATAACTATTTGGGGAACATTTTGTTGGGTTATGATGGCTTTTGGATTAAAGAATGCAAGTGCAACTTATCAAAGAGCAATTACATTGATATTTCATGATTACATACACAAAATCTTGGAAGATTATATTGATGACATCCTTGCCAAATCCTTAACAAGACAAGACAATGTGGATGTCCTTTGAAAAATCTTTGAATAGATGCGTAAATACAACATGCACCTAAATATGAAAAAGTGTGTCTTTGGAGTAGATAGTGGAAAAATTTTAGGGTCTATCATATCTCACAGAGGCATTGAGGTTGACACAACAAAAATTTATGCTATAATAAGCATGCAACCTCCTAGGAACATTTCTCAATTGCGCATGTTACAAGGAAGAATTCAAGCCATCCATCATTTTGTTGCCTCATTAGCTGATCAAACATTACCTTTCACACATCTCCTCAAGAAGGATGTGCATTTTTATTGGAATGAGGATTGTAAACATGCCTTTGAGAGTTTGAAGGAATATCTTGCAACTTCGCCCATTTTACAACCTACTATTCCAAACAAACCGTTCATCCTTTACATCGCCACATCTACCCATGCTCTTGTAGCATTGTTGGCTCAACAAGATGATAGTGGAAAATAACATCTTGTTTATTGCATTAGTCAAACTTTAATCTATTATGAAACATGATACACACCAATCAAAAAACAATGTTTAGCTCTTGTATTTGCTACTAGTAAGTTGTGACATTATTTACTAAATGAAAAAATATAAGTCATGACAAAATTTGATCCTCTCAAACATCTTTTTACTAAAATAGACTTACTAGGACTTCTAGCTAAATTGGTAATGTTTTTGAATAATTTTGACCTTAATTTTGTTTCACAAAAAGTAATCAAAGGCCAAGCCTTAACCAACAACTTAGCTGATACTCCTCCTCTAGCATTACCTAGCAATGAGTCTTTTCCTAATGATAATGTGCTAACAATAGACGTTCCTACATGGGAATCATATATTAATTGATCCAAGTATAGAATGGGCTCTAGTGCTGGAGTTATCTTAATTCCACCTATAGGAAAGCCTATTCCCTTGTCGTATCACTTGAATTTCCTATGTATGAATAACACAACTGAGTATGAGGCATTAATTGTTGGGCTATGTGCTGCTTTAATCATGGGTGTCAAAGATATTAAGATCTTTGGTCACTCACAATTAGTAATTAAAAAAATAAATGTAACATATCAAGCTAAGCATGACAAATTATTCAAATACAAGGATCTTATCATGCACTTGTTAGAGAATTTTTAGACATTTACCATTGATAACATCCCATGAAAAGATAATTGACTTGCAGATGCAATGGAAAGTGCTACCTCTCTTATATCCCCTCAAGATCCTTCAAAAAATTTCACATTCACTATTCACCCTATCATGAAACCTTCAATCAATGAAAGAATGGAAGAAGCTTTGATGAAAAATGAGGAAAATTCAAGTGAATGGTATGATATCATATTCAACTATTTGAAAAGTGGTACCTTTCCCAAGCCAACAACTAAAAACCTCTATGCTCATTTATGAAATCTTGCATCTAAATATATAATTCTCTCCAATGTATTGTATCGAAGGTCATTCAATGGTCTCTTACTTAGATAATTAAGAAAATCTGAGATACCTCTATCACTTCACCAAGCCCATGAAGGTGCTTGTGGTGGACATTTTAGAGGGAAAACATTGGTTCAAAAACTTATCTGTATCAGGTATTATTGGCACAACATGGAACATGATTGCTTTGATTATGTTCAAAAATGTCAAAAATGTTAGGAGCATATCAATTTGCATCATTCTCTTGCTAGTGAAATTCAAACTCAACTTTTGATATGGCCCTTTGCAGTTTGGGGATTAGACATTATAGGAAAATTTTCACCCCCTTCTTCCACTGGACATACCTTTATCATCACTGCAATTGATTATTTCACAAAATGGGTAGATGCCATTCCTCTTTGATCTAAAATAGTTGAGGTAATACACCATTTCATACTAGAACACATTATTGCTCGCTTTGAACTCCCTTCTGCATTAGTCTTTGATAATAGTACACCATTTAAGAATAATGATGTGAAGAAATTCTTGGAGACCTTTAATATCCAACATCATTTTTTGACACCTTATTACCCACAATCTAATGGTCAAGCTGAATCAAATAATAAAGTACTTGAACAAATTTTGAATAAAATTGTTAATAAACATCATAGGGATTGGCACACACAATTACACTATGCGCTTTGGGCTTATCATACAAGTGTTCGATCTTCCACAGGGACCACACCTTATAATCTGGTCTATGGTAGTGAGGTAATAAATCCCTTGGAGTTAGAGATTCCCACAGTAAGAATCACTCTTCAAGGACTTGTTGATGACACACACTATAGAAAGCAAAGATTACACTAGCTTGAGATGCTCGATGAACAACACATTAACACTCTTGAACATCTTCAAGCTTATTGAAAATGGAAAAATAACCATTACAATCTTAATGTTATCCCTCGATCATTCCATAAGGGTGACTTAGTTGTATCTACAAATCAGTGCTAACCCAAATGAAAGAGATAAATTCATTTCTAATTGGTTAGGAGCATACATCGTTGACAAATTTTTTGGGTATGGTGCATAACATGTTAATAGAACTAGATGGCACACCCCTTAAGGAACCTATCAATGCCACACATTTGCATCACTATTATGTATAATTCCTTTGAATAGTATGAATGATAAAGCAGTGTTGTTAAAGCTATTGGGTTATATCTTATATACTTTCACATTGCTTCATTCTTGACAAATCAATCATACGTATGTCTTGAGCACTAAAGTGATTATTTAATTTATTTTTATAATTACTTTAGGTTTCATACTATTCACATTCATCTTGTGTGTTATGATAAGTTAGATCATTAATATATTTAATTTAACATAACATACTTAATCATCATGTTGTATCTAAAAGAAACTGCAATAAGTTTTAATTGGATCACATAAGTCTTGTTAAATCATGAAGATATTAATTAAATAATCTTACAAAGGTTATTTAATTAATCACATTGCTATTTAACATTCAAACACATTAAGATAAGTAATAAAACATCAAATGCTCATATATATATATATATATATACTCGACCCCTTAGGATTTGGTACTCGTGATCTGGTAGCAGGACTTTGGGAGACAATCATATGTGATCATGATCACAATTTTTCAAATTTGAGTGAAAAATCTAAGCCCTATATCCATCCAAGGGCCACCTGATGCTCCCCTACTATCTGCTCACTCTTTTCCTATAGTCTCTCAACCTCTGTTGGAGTCCAAGATGAGCATCCTATAGTCTTGGTTCGATGAAGTCATCTCCTCAAACTCTCATATGTTTCCTTTAATCTCGTGAATGGCCTAAGTGACTCTAGATCTTACTCCACAATAGGTGGGGGCACATAATCTAAGTCCATCTCCTTCTTGTCAATGGATGATGGCACTATCTCTATAGCTACTTGATGGTAGAGCTCCCATCAATCTCTTGTCGCTCCTTCAAAGTAGAAACAACACACATTCAATATATATATATATATATAAACAACATAAACAATAAAGTACATGCATACAATCAAATATCATCACCTATATCTCTGGTAGATTGAGAAATATCAACATCATCCTATGTAGGGGGCATGGAAGATGTGCTAGCCTTAGTTAGGGGTGGCTCCTCCTCATGATCCTCCTCTTGGTCCTCCTTGTCATCATCCTCCTCCTCTCCCTCTTGGCCATCATTGTCTAGATCTACATCCTCATCGTACTCATCATCAATGACATCAATAATTTTTTTTAGCTCTATATCATGTCGCCTCGGCCCTATCATCTTTGTCATCTCCCTCATCTATCAATGGTCTTGCATCTCCTATAGGCTCATCAATCAGATATATAGGAGTTGGTTGTGATACCGTCCACCACTCCTCATAATCCCATGTGGCATCGACATTATCTGCATCAGAGACTAGAGGTTGGTCATGATTTGAGAAGTCAGAGCCACTCTTGACAACATGGTCTAGAGTGAGTCACACTATATCACCTGTTCTTCAGGAACTTTGCACTGACCTCCTAAAAAATGATCATGCCTGGGGTGGTCTTTGAATCTGTTTAAATTTCCACATGAATTGATCGTAGTAGAAAGGATGTATTATGTGGGCATGTCGGTCAACCAAAAATCCATCTAACTATAGTCTCCTCAACTATCTCCTATGATCTGGCCACTATAGTTTCAGCTGATAAGGTCTCCATAAGATCTCATCCTCCTCTAGTTGTTCAAATCTCACTCTCCAAAAATTGAAATCCCCATACTTCCATAACTACCATAGAAGATAGTTGAAGGCCCGAGGATACCCCACTACTAAAGATGTGCTAGCCTCTCCATGACTGTGGGTACTAATTCCTACTGCAGTTGTTGCTCGTGATCTCATCATATAAATGGGAGAGGGCTCTCCCCACTCATGTTGATCCTTGGTTGTTTCCTCATCACTCTCACTCAGGGGTGGCTCCTCCTCCTCATCCTCCTCCTGGTCCTCCTTGTCATCATCCTCATCCTCTCCCTCCTAGCCATCATTGTCAAAGTCTGCATCCTCATCATACTCATCACCAATGACATTAGTAAATTTGTTTGTAGCTTTGTATTGTGTCTCCTCAGCCCTATCCTCTCTGTCATCTCCTTCATCTAGAAATGGTCCTACATTCCCTGTAGGATCATCAATCAGATATACAAGAGCTAGTCATGATATTGTCTGCCACTCCTCATAATCCCATGTGGCATTGACATCATCTATATTGGAGGCTAGAGGTTGGTCATGATTTGAGAAGTCAAAGCCACTCTCGACAACATGGTCTAGAGTGAGTTGCATTGTATCACCCAGTCTTCAGGCACTTTATACTAACCTCCTAAAAAAAGGATCATGCCTGGGGCGGTCTTTGAATCTTTCTAAATTTCTGCATGAATTGATCGTAGTAGAAAGGATGTACTATGTGATCATGTCATTCAATGAAAAATCTAACTATAGTCTTGTCAACTATCTCATGTGATTTGGCTATTGTAGCATCAGCTAATAAGGTCTCCATAAGAACTCATACTCCTCTAGTTCAAATCTCACTCTCCAAAAATGTAAATCCCCATACTTTAATAACCACCATAAAGGATAGTTGAATGCCTGAGGATACCCCACTATTGTAGCACATAGGAAGTTGACTGGTTTGGTATACATGATATGCTCCAGGCACCAAACCTATAGAAGCATGTAGTGCACCATGTTGTCTACCTCCCAGAAAAAAAATCGACCAAGATCATAATATAAATGTGCCAGGATACAATGCCCCCAAGTGTATACTATACGATGCTCTGTCATCCCCTGTATCAAATGAACTAGTCCTCCCTCAAGGTGCATTGTCCACCCATCAGGGATGAGCACTAGTGCCACTATATGCATCATGATCTATCTCACTACTAGTGCTTGTGAATATAGTAACATCAGTAGGTCAATCTTCCCTCTCACTTACTTATCATGCACTGGACCACCCAAAAAATATTGTGTATCTGCCTTCTTGTAGAAGGTTTGGTATCTCTATAAATGTACACACTCTCCTTGAATAGGAACTTAGAGAATGCAGTGTATGTCCTCCAAGTTAATCGTCATCTCACCAATTGGAAGGTGGAATGTGCATGTGTTTACATCCTAGCACTTGCAAAGTACCATCAACATATCATTGTGGTACCTCATGGGGGGCATGAGGTACACTCAGTATATATCCACAACTTGCAAGTGCTATGTCTCCTCTATTGTAAGTGATGGGGCTAAATCTCTCAAAAAACTCAATTTCCTACCCCCTAGATGCTACTGTGAATGGGTGGGTACCTATCAAAACCACAAAAATATGCTCTAAAAATCATCTAATATCCTTAATTTTTACTTTATTCATCATGCAAGTGTAATAAAGTTCATCTAGTGTTCTTTCCTAAAGGCCCTAGACAATTTAGAACCCTTTTCGGACAATTCACAAAGAAACATGACACTTTGCGAAAAAGTGGGACACTTTGCAAATAAAAGGGACACTTTGAAAACAAATGGGGCACTTTGCATAAAAAAGGGGAAACTTTGCAAAAAAATTTTCCAAGATCCTAAATTAACCTAGAAATTCATAAAAATCTTTAAATAACAACATAATCATAAATCACAAGTAGTAGAATCGACTCACCTCGTGATGATGCTCATCATGTGCCACCTTGTCTTGTAGAATGCCCAATCTTGTAGGCTTGTAGTCTCATCTACTTGGCATCTTTTCATCTTCATTCGTCACTCTCACACTACAAAAAGGTAAAATGAAATAGTAAGTGAAAAATTACTTCACTTTTACCCCTTTTAACTCTCTTCATTCTTTTTTACTCTTATGTATAAAATTAGGGTTTTTCCTATCTTAAGAGTTAATAAAGTACTTTCTATTCAAAACACCATAACAAGTGTTAGGGAACTCTATTTTCAACACTGTTTGATGCATTGGAATCATGATTTCACACCCAAAATCATCAATTTTCTATCATTATGAGGCATGGTACTTGGATATGTCTATGATATGATGTTCCTTATTCAATGTGGCTAGTTTGTAACCTTGATTCCATCTCTGTAAAGCAAGCAGAATCAAGGAGGGGAATATATCTACCCTCAAATTTGATTTCTAGAAGTGTATAGAAGGATTTTTGGACAACTAATGAATTTGTGTTGCAGGATGTGGTTCCTAAAGTTGTGGTTTCATAGATAACTACACTGGGGGCTCCATTCTCCTATCTTTTTCAAATATCCTTTTATGAAGTAAAGTCCAAGTTATTTAGAATCCTTTAGCTTACACATGCATGTAGAGTTATATGGGTGCTAAAGTGGGGGCTAATTGTGGACATGACAATTATACTCCTTTGGAGATATTACAATATGTGGTCTAATTTAGTCCTATTTTAGACACTTTTGCATCAATCACCCCTTAAAAAATCTATTTATAGGCCCCTAAGACTCATTATTTTGGACTTTAAAGCCTATTCCACTCACAAGTCATACAAATCCCAACAAGCAACATTCAAATTCCAAAAAACCCACCTCAAAAACCCCTTCGTGGGACTAAGTTGCCCAAGGTGGTGACTTAGTCCCTTTGAGGGATTTTACACTTTACAGCAGGAAAATCATCGACCTAATTCAAATTCCCGATGGATGTCAGCTTGTGAATCTAAAATAATGAATAATTAGGTATTGATGCCTATAAATAATTTTTTTAGGTCATTTTTCACAAATTAAGTCATTTTCAACAAGCAAATTCAAGAGTCAAGTATTGAATATCTTTCACAAGAAGATTTATTAGTCTATCTACAACAAGGTTAAAGATTTAGGGAAGCAAGTTAAGGATTTTGTAGGTCTTCAAGCTCACTTTTGTCTAAGATCTCACATTGCAAAGGGTTGATCATGGATGCTTATGGAGAATCATGGAGAAATCTAGGTTGAGGAGATGCAACTAGCCATCAAATCAAGCCTAAGGACTTGTTTTCAAAGTGATTCCATCTTCCATTTTCCCTCTATTCTTAGCCTAAGGAAGGTTTGCATGTCATTAAGATTCATTTCTAAAGTGATTTAGGGTCTCTTGAAATGAGCCTTGCATCTTTCTAGTTTCATTTATGCATATTATTCTTGCACGTTTTGATTAGGGGTAAAAAATAGGTTTTGAAAGGGGCTTGAAACCCTTTACAAGAGAAGACAACTAAAAATTTAGAAAACAACAGTAAGCATAATCAGCCTGAAAAAAAAAAGCTACAAGAAAGATAACTCAAAAACCACCAATAGCCCAACAACAACCACTAACAGATAATCATGACATCATAGGCTACAAGAGATACACAAGCATGGGCCTAAAGCCTAGATACAACCTGGTTTTATCTAGGACCAGAAACCCACCCAAGATTTGACTAAAATAAAAACCCCTGAAACAATTAGGTATTAAACCAGCGTAGCAACAACCATCCATCTACTTAGAAACAACAGAACATAACCCATAAAAAGAAAATTTAATGGTAATGACCACCATTAAACCCAACCTCCTAATCAAAAACTCTAGCACACAAGACCCCTCGAAGCTCTGAAGTGTACCATAGAACAAATTCAAATCCACCTCAAGAGGACTGAGCTCCCCTCTATATGAGAGGATACTGTGAAAACCCAAGAAAACAAGAGCACAGTTCTTCAGCAACCTTGGCCTCCACCTCAATAGGAAAAACTTCTGCCTTAATAGGAACATCACCAAAGGAAACCAAAGAAGAGGACAACCATCCACATCCAACACACCCACCTCCAACTCAATAGGGAATGAGTCTTGACCATCAAGAGTTTTCTTCACCTCAATAGAAGACATAGTGCAAAGGAGATGGAAGAAAGTTAGAGCTCCAGTAGAATGGGAAGCCACACCATCCTTTGGCTAAGCATATGGGAGCTCCAAGAGAAAAGCAGGAAACCAGAGGGCCACCTTAGCAACCATCAGCATAAAAAACTTTTGGGTGTTCAGGAAAAGCGTGAAAACAAACCCAACCATCAACCAAATACAATACCAAAAACAACAGGAAAACTTCTACCAACACAAAGCTCCCCACCAACAACTCCTCCAAATAAGGGCTACAAAAACCAAGCAAAGAAATTCCACAAAGGAAACAAACCCCAAGAGATGAAAAATCATCACAGCCAAGAGGGGGTTCACAATAGGGCACCAAACCAAAAATAGAGGCAAACAAGCCTCAGGAACCAACTCCATCAAAATAATCCAAGGAAACACAACCCCTCTAGCTAAACCAATGAAACACCAAGGAGAAGGAACCAACCCACCAAAACAAAGCAACAAAAGAGAACCCAAGAGAATGGGGTTCCAACCAAAATCAGCCAAAGAGAATAGACTAGGTGAGGCCCAAAGGCCAGCCTTACCCCCAAAACTAGATCTGAAGAGAGCAAAAGAGGCACAAAAACACACCTCCAACAGGCAGCCATCCATAACTCCATCCTCTTCCACACCAACCATAGGATCTTATCCCATAACAGGTGTTTCAGAATCCCTATCACACCTCGAAGAGCAAAGACTAGCAACAACGAGGGCCCCAAGCACCAAGGACCACACCAATAACAGGGGAACCTCAAGCCACTCCACCAAAAGCCCTCCACAATAGGCATAATACCAACAAAAAAAACTCCCCTACTAGATAGAAGACAGGAGAAGCATACCTAGCATAGTCTAGGATTCACCCAAAGGAGGACAGGAAACACATCATCAAAGAAAGCATATGCCCAAAGGAAGATAGGAGTTGTAACACTAGAGAGCACAACCGTCCACTCAACCGAAGCCAACCATAAAACCAACACTGACAGGGATACCAGGGATGCCCAAAGCCAAAGCATGTTGATGAGGTAAAATAACCTCATCATGATAATACCATATTGATTGCATACATACAAATCTCTATCCTCTGCCAATTAATTAAATTTTAGGAGAAATAATTGCTTAATTTTAGTGAGAACTTGTATAAACTTTATTTCTTTTGATTTCTTAAAGTAATTTGCCAATATTTAATGGGTTGTTTTAAGTGTTTTGTAGATAATAATTGGTCAATCAAAGTTATAGATTGAAGCATCCAACTAGCATGTGCTCCAGAACAGTTAGAGATATATGCTAGAAATATGCTCTGGAACTTCAGGGTGATGGACCGAAGATGTTGTTCTTAAAGTTGTTATTTATGTTATCCTTTGAATTAAAGACTTTATGGCTCGACTTGAGCCTCTTAAATACTGTGTAATAGGATTAAAGATATATGACTTATCTGTAGATCTGTTTAGATATTTTCAAAGGTTATCCATACCATCTGAAATATAGCATGTAGTTACAGTTTCTCTATAAAAAGATACGGTCTCTGGAAGTAAGATATACAATGAAAAGTAATGTTATACTGTCAGAATATTTCCAAGGTTTATGAATAAAGAGATTGTTATCTAAAATTCTGAGTTATGAGTTATGGATGATAACTATGATTGATAGAAGTGTTCCTGAAATAGCTGTGAATGTGAGCTGAGAATGAATGTGTTGACCCACGAGCTGGCCACTCGACGGGAGTAGATAAGTGTTCTCTTTTATTATATTGTTGTTATGTAGAGAGTCATTTAAATTTACTGTTATGAAATTTTAGCTCTGAAGTATTTGTTATCTTTTCACTTCCATAGTTTTTGTTATTCACTGTTAAGAAAATGTTTTATGGATTGCTATAAGCTTTTTTGCTCTTATAATTTTTCAGCTTCTTAGTTTAGTTGTTTCTATGCTTTTTCATTTAGTTATTATGCTTTCTAAATTAATATACTTATGCCTACAGTTCAAGCATTTTCTACTTTCTTAGGAATAGATTACTTTATAGTTTGATAGCTAAACAGTTTGAAGTTAGAATTAATTTTAAGTTGTTATTAAAAGTTAGGAAACCTAAGGGAGATACTTCAGACCTCTTCTATTGCAGATTTCCTTGAACACTACCCGGTCAACAAA
This sequence comes from Sequoia sempervirens, assembly GCA_007258455.2. Taxonomy (NCBI): domain Eukaryota; kingdom Viridiplantae; phylum Streptophyta; class Pinopsida; order Cupressales; family Cupressaceae; genus Sequoia; species Sequoia sempervirens. The sequence continues at coordinate 13,691 of VDFB02158265.1, read as the reverse complement.
TTGAATATTATATTCTAAAGTAATGGGACCTAACGACAACCTATCACTTTTTGGTGTCGTTGTCGGGGACCCCTTAGCTTCTTTTACTTAAGTGTTAATAGAAGATGCCTAGAATACCTCTTTTAGGACAAAAATACTATTTGTGGCTTCCTTTTCTGCATGGTTAGGAAAAGAGGCCCTCACGGATGATTTATACCAAAGACCCCCCCAAAATACGTCCCAGCTATACAAAGGGAGGCCCAAGGCTCAGAAGACCATTCTGCTGACAAATTACTTGAGCCTAACCCACCCGAGGCTTTCCACTATCTCCCAGAAGATCATCCTTTAGTGCAACCTGTTGTCGACGAAATTATTGTCGAGGAGCATATTCCTCTAAACATCATGGGAGATCGAAGGGTAGAAGCCAATCATAATGATGCAAACCGTAATAATAATGATCCTCCACTACCTAGAATGTTCACTTATCCTATTGCTCTAGATGCAGATGATACAACAATGAAAAAAAATCTCTCCAGCTTTCCTTCCAACCTTTCGTGGTTTATCTTCAGAAGACCCAGACCAATTTCTTTTTGAATTTAAGGTCCTTTGTCAAACCTATGACTATAAAAATGACAACCAGAAACTAAAGTTGTTTCCTTCTACTTTGAAGGATTCAACCATGAGTTGGTTTATGGGACTACCATCTGGAAGTATTACAACTTGGGAAGAAATGGAGACTGTGTTCTTGAATAAATATCAAAGTTATTGTAGGGTGAGTGATCGTAAGGAAGAGTTGTTTAAACTTTGGCAGAATGAGGATGAGAGTCTAGAGGACTATTTGGATAGGTTTGTTTTCTTATCTAAACGATGTGGGGAAACGACCATTAGTGTTGAGATTCTAAAGACTATATTTCTTAAAGGACTCGATGATGATGCAAGAATAAGTCTTGATTTAATGGGAAAAGGTGATGTGTCTCAGTTAAACCTTGAAGACATGTGTGATTTGTGTCACAATTTTTCACGTACTCGTGGAGGAATCCGAAAAACAAATCTTTTCAAAGGGAATAATGAGATAGGTAAACTCTGAGAAGAAATAGCAAATCTTAAGACATACATACTTGTCCAATTGAATACTACGTTGGATGGTATACAAGCAAAGACACGTAGCCCTGAGACTTTGTCAATCTATTGTCCTAGGTGTCGAAATAAACATCTTTTACGAGAGTTCCCTTTAGACAAGGTTAATGTTTGTCAACTCTGTGAGCAAAGCCACCCTACCAATCAATGCGAGCTTCTTACTGATCTTAAGAATACTAAGAAAAAAACCGCTCAGGTTGAAGAAGAAATAAATGTGCTAAATCAACGCTAGGGAGGTAATTTTTCTTATGGGCAAAATTCCAATCCTGCATGGAGACCCCAGAATAACTGGGCTAGTAATCAATGGCCTCCATCTTGGAATCAGCCCTATCCTCCACAGCCTACTTGGGGAACTCCTTATTGGGGATCTCCTGAATGGGCAAGTCAATCATGGGGAACTCAGCAATGGCCAAACCAATCACAACCACAATGGTACCCACAACATATTGCTCCCCAATGGAATCAAGGACATAATCAATTTTATACTGGTCCTAGGAGGAATCAACAATAGAATTTGTTACCGCCACCTCAGAATCATCCTCAGATAGAGCAGGTAAATCAACCTCAACTTCTAGCACAACCACTTCCCAATCCTAAGAACAATCGATGGAATACTCTGGTATATACTATTGAATAAGATAATGTCACATGAATTAATGCAATTCATTGCGGAAATGTTTAGTTACATTCTGGTAGGACACTTCAATCGCCCACTATTGAGGAAGTAGTGGACGAACCTCTTTCTCAAAATTTTGAGAAAGATACTATACCACTATGGATATTACTGAGTATTCAGCAGTAAGAGCTAATGGTTTCCCTCAGAAGGAGGAAGGTCAATCTTTGACTGAGTCTAGAAAAGATATTCCTCCAAAGGAGAAAAGAGATATCATTTCAAAGGAGAAAACTCAAGCACCATTTCTGGAGCACCTAAAATCAACAATTCTGAAAGATACTCTGGAAATGTCATTAGCTTCTGAAATTGCATTAATTCAGGAAATTAAGCAATTGCAAATAGAGGTTCCTTTGCTGCAGGCAATAAAGGAAATTCTTGAGTTAAATCAATTGATCAAACAACTATGTATTAGAACCCTAGGAAGGAAACCAAAGAAAATAAACACTGTGCATATTGATGGTTATCTAGCCAAATTTTTGTCTAGGAATATTGTTGCTCCAAAATATGATGATTCGGGGAGTCCACTGATTACTATTACAATTAACGAGGTAGCAATACCTAATGCATTGGTGGATTTGGGAGCAACTATTAATGTAATGATAGTGAATATAATAGAGAAATTAAGTCTTATAGATTTAAGTCCTACAACTACAGTCTTGTAGATGGAAAATCAATCTATAGCCATTCCAAAAGGTGTTATAAAAAATGTTCTTGTTAAAGTTGATGGATGGGAATATCTAGTTGACTTTCAAATAATTCAATCACTTACACCTAAAGATAGTTATCCAATAATTTTGGGAAGACCATGGTTGGCTACTATCGCTGCTAAAATTGATTGTCGAGAAGGAGGTATGACCATTTCACATGGTCCAGATAGTAAACATTTATTTTTATATCCTCCTACTAAACCTACCAAATATAATAAAGTTTGGGTTGATGAACTAGAAGAATTTAGCGGGAAAGACAGTATAGCCTCTTTGGCCATGGTAGTGATTAAACAACATGGAGAAGAATTAGAGGATGAGTTAGTGAATGAGGTTGCACATTTGGCTATGAGTTCTAGTGAAGAAGTGATAGAGGATGTACCAAAATTTTTGGGACAACTGATTGATTTAAGTGGGATGGAATAGAATTATGTTACCATGGGGATGCCTTGTCCCTTGGCTAATATGATTCCTAGAATGAGTTATTTCTTTGATGATATTACAAAATTTCACCAACTTATACCTCATAGTTTTCCTCTCAATACTTTGTTACGACCAATACATGATGTCACTTCAGCTTATCCAAGAACAAAAACAATTATGTTGTTACCAGGAAAAACTGTGAATATCAATAGTTGGTTGACAGAAATACAAGAGGATAAATTATTTAATGTGTTGGTAAAAAGGTCTAAAGATTTTGCTTGGGATTATACATACATGAGGGGGATTCACCCGAGTGTTTGTACTCATCACATTTATACTGATCCTAATATAAGACCTATTCGTCAACCACAGAGGTGACTCAACCCTGCATTAAAGGATCTTGTTAAAGTAGAGATTGAGAAAATCCTCCGTGCAGGATTTATTTATCCTATCTCAGATAGTAAGTGGGTGTCACCTATGGTAGTTGTACCAAAGAAAAATGGAAAGTGGAGAATTTGCGTGGATTATAGAGAACTTAATAAAGCCACCTTTAGAGATTATTTTCCCTTACCATTTGTTGACTAGGTTTTGGACAATTTGGCTGGGAGGAAATATTTTTCTTTCTTAGATGGATTTAGTGGTTACAACCAAATTCAGGTAGCACCAGAAGACCAAGACAAGACAACGTTTACTTGTCCTTGGGGTACATATGCATACCGAGTTCTTCCTTTTGGACTTTGTAATTCTCCAGCTACTTTTCAGAGGCCATTTTGGCTATATTTGCAACACTCGTTAATGATTGTGTAGAGGTTTATATGGATGATTTCACAGTATATGGGTCAACCTATGATGAAGCTCTTCAAAACCTAGATAGGGTTTTAGAGGTTTGTGAGGAAAATCGACTGTCCCTTAGCCACAAAAAGTGTTTAATAATGGTGGAACAAGGAATAGTCTTAGGCCATCACATTTCCTTAGAAGGAATAAAAGTTGATCATAAAAAAATTGAAGTCATACAACAATTAACTATACCTCAAACACAAATAGATGTTCAAAGTTTTCTTGGACATGCTGGATATTATAGAAGGTTCATAGAAAGCTTCAGTAAGTTGGCGGCCCCTATGTTTTCTCTCCTCCATAAAGATGTGGAGTTTAATTGGACGTCTGAGTGTCAACAATCATTTGAAATGATAAAATAAAAGCTTGTCTCTGCTCCTATACTACGTGGACCAAATTGGAGTCTTCCCTTTCACATTTATGATGATGCTTCAGATGATGCAATTGGTGCAATATTAGGGCAAGAAGATGAGGATGGGGGTAAATATGCCATATATTTTATTAGTAAAAACTTAACGTCTGCTAAGAGAAATTACACGACAACAGAAAAAGAATTCTTAGCAGTGGTTCATGCCATTAAAAAGTTTTGTCATTATATTACAAGATATAAAGTTACAGTTTACACAGATCACTCAGTTGTAAAGTATTTAATGAATAAACCTGTAGTTAATGGTCGAATAATGAGATGGTTACTACTTCTTCAGGAGTTCAATGTGACAATACTTGACAAGCCAGGGAAATTTAACGAGGTGAGAGAATTTTTATCTCGAATTAAACAAGAAGAGGGTGATCAAGCACATGTACAAGATGAGTTCCCTGACGAAAATTTGTTTGCTATCTCTATAAAGGTTCCTTGGTTTGCTGATATTGCCAATTATTTAGCTACTTCTGAAGTACCTCCTAAATTTACATTAAAACAAAGGAAGCGACTTATTTGAGAGTGTGCACCATTTAAATGGATTAATGAGATTTTATTTCGTTGTGGACCTGAAATGGTTTTGAGAAGATGTGTCAGGGTTGATGAAACTTATAGTATCCTGAGGGCCTGTCACGATGATCCTTCAGGGGGTCATTATTCTGCAAAAAGAACTTCCCATAAAATTTTAGGTACTGGATATTATTGGCCTTCAATGCATAAAGATGTTAAAAATTATGTTCATCATTGTGATGAATGTCAAAGAGTAGGAAGACCAACTACTTCGACAGAAATGCCTTTGCAACCTCAGGTAACTTTGGAACCATTCAAAAAATGGGGGTTTGATTTTATCAGCCCCATAGATCCTTCCTCACAAGGGAAAGAATATATATTAGTTTGTACCGATTATCTGACAAAATGGGCTGAAGTTCAAGCTTTACGAGTTGCTAGAGAAGAGCAAGTTGTTGATTTTCTCTATAACAAATTTTTTCTTTGATTTGGAGCCCCCCGAACTATTGTTATAGATCAGGATGACAAAATTTTCAATGAATGGAAACGAGGAGTTTCTTTTCATGGAGGCTTCCACAATTCCCCTGTAAACTTTGATGTCACAACAAAAGATTTGTATGATATCAGTACAAAATATGAAGAAGGGAGTAGAGGGCAGAGCTATAATCAAGGGACAGGAGGACCTACCAAGAACTAGGAAGGGGAGGAAATGATGAGGTAAAAATAACCTCATCATAATAATACCACAAAGACTTGGTTCATATATGCAAATCTCTATCCTCTCCCAATTAATTAAATTTTAGAAGAAATAATTGCTTAATTTTAGTAAGAACTTGTATAAACTTTATTTCTTTTGATTTCTTAAAGTAATTTGCCAATACAAATTTAATGGGTTGTTTTAAGTGTTTTGTAGATAATAATTGGTCAATCAAGTTACAGATTGAAGTATCCAGCTGGCACGTGCTCCAGAACAGTTAGAGATATATGTTGGAAATATGCTCTGAAACTTCAGGATGATGGACTGAAAATGTTGTTGTTCTTAAAAGATGTTATTTTTGTTATCTTTTGAATTAAAGACTGTATTGCTCGACTTGAGCCTCTTAAATGTCAAGTGGTCAGGATTAAAAGGATAATGAAAGCAATGAGATTTGTTTTGATATTTTATGGTTATCCATACAATTATCCGGAAAATATATAACATGTAGTTACAAGCTTCTATAAAAGATACTTTTGGAAGTAAGAGATATATAGTGGAAAAAGTAATGTTATAATCACAAAATGTTTCCAAGGTTTATGAATAAAAAGATTGTTATTTTGAAATTGAAATACATATGGGTGATAACCATGAATGATAAAGCGTTCCCTAAAATAAATGTGGAATGTGAGTCGAGAATATGTGTTGTCCCATGACGAAGCACACTCCGAGTAGATAAGTGTTCTCTTTTATTATACTGTTGTTCTGTAGAGAGTCATTTGAATTTACTATTATGAAATTTTAGCTTTGAAGTATTTGTTATCTTTTCACTTCCGTAGTCTCTGTTATTTACTGTTAAGGAAATGTTTTATGGATTGCTATAAGTTTTTTTGCTCTTATAATTTTTTAGCTTCTTAGTTACGTTGTTTCAATGCTTGTTAATTTAGTCATTATGCTTTCTAGATAAGATACTTATGCCTCTGCTACCAAGCATTTTGTTTTCTTAGAGTAGATTACTTACACTTGATGTGCTAAACAAATTTGAAGATTATTAGAAATTATTTTAGTTGTTTTAAAAGTTAAGAAACCTAAGGGAGATACCTGCACCTCTTCATTGCATTGCCTTTGAACACTACCTCGGGTTGACAAATTGAATAAGCCATATTCTAAAGTAATGGGACCTAACGCATGCACTTATCACCATCTATTATGTTAATTTACCAATAAAGTGCTTTGCTCCATGGAGACTGAATAGAGAAAAGTCACTGCCTCTTCAACCTTAAACAATGACATTAGCTTTGTCTCAATGCCACTTCAAGATCAGACCTCATTGTATTGTGTGTCTTAGCATCCTCCAAACTATTTATGACTGTTTTCACAATCAACATTATATCATATACTATCATCATTCTTATGCTGATTCAGGAACGTTTAAAAGCTAATACTACCTCGGTAAGGCCTCCTCATAGCTTACAAACCTCTCCACAAAGGACCTCCTGCTTGCAATGAAATCATTCCATCAAAGTATGCACTGCTTTCATCTCTTGTCAAAACCTACCACCATAAACAATAATAAGAATACATAGTTTATCTTGATCTTAATTCTCATTCACATCACTATATACTCAGAGTCATGGTGACTGAAAATGCAGTGATAAACTCACTGTCTTGAAACATTTAACTCAATGATGTCTTATGCATTTATGACGACCATATTTCTTAGTCATGTATGCTATCTCTCCATGCTCACTATGTTGTTTTAATTGCTATCCCATTATTGATGGTAGCTTGTATAAGGTACTTTGATGGCTGATGAATATTCCATACTAGCATTCCACGAAAAATCCACTCTTTGCTCCCCCTTCTATGTGATCATTTTTTGTTAATACCTCTTTAACTTTGGTGGTTGTACCTTCAAGGTATGCACTTAAAATTACATAAAACAATAGAAAACATTGATATATGGTAGCAGTAAAAGATAGAAAATCATGATGTCAACACCATTCAATAAAGCCAAACTATGATAGCATAAAATTTTGTATTCAAATAAAACTCATTAATGAGAAAACGGTGCACTTTATTCTGATATGCATATTAGTTCAACATCTTAAATGAGCTCTTTTCTCATTTGTGACTCCCATTTCAAAGTGAAAAGCTATCCCATTGCTCCTTTTGATTTGGCAGTCTTGAATGGGCAATGAGTTTTTGATTCTTACAGTCACTTTGTGAATTATTCCTTAAACTGAAAATGCTTTCATTTAAACCAATTTGAATATTTCTTGCTCATCTCATCCCCCTTTAAGATTTAGGGGCAGCATGTTGGGCTCAACCCTTGTGGGATCCCATTTTTTCACCACATGCTGAAATGTCAACAAAAAGGAATCCAGCAACAAAATTTCACCTATACCTACACAATGAACAAACATGTTAGATAAAAAGCATTGAAGGTCAATTCTCTTGTGATTTTTGCTTTTCAGGCTCACTTGATACATGTGACAGTTGCTCAAGCTAATCTAATGCATGATAGATGCAAGTTTTATTTTTGTTGATGAAACATATGATGAGATTTATATCTAAGGCTCTAACCAACTTTTTCAATCTTCTGCACGTTCATCTGAAGATCATGAGCAATGAGGAGCTAGAAACAAAGATCCCAACACAAGACTACCCAGGAAATGATGGATATACTTCTTTTTCATGTGTTTTTTTAGTACTTTTGTCTTCAGTTGTATAGCATATCCTTATGTTGCATTGGTTCAACTACTCCCATGGCTTGTGTGGGACATTTGATCATTCTTTTCCCTTTCAATATATGAAACAACAACATTTATGTAGTCTTGTGTATATTCCACTACAAAATGAATGGAGATCAACACTATTATGCAATTTATGTGATACCTTCTGTTGTAAACATTGCACAATTAAAACTAAACTCCATTTGAAGCTTTGATATGCAATGGCTAAGTTTTTCATAGAAATTTGTTGGAATACCTTTCACTTTTTGATGCAACTAGCTATCCCAACTCTACCAAATTGAGCTATGAGTGAAATTTGGTAACAATAACACACAAACACGATGCATCAAGGAATTGATAAGCAGGATGGCGTTGTATCTAGTGTAATGGAATTTGACTTTGCAAACAGATAGGATATTTTTTGTTCATACCTTGACATACAAAAACCTCGTCGAAATGTAGGCTAGTAGTTCAAAATATATCTGATCAAAGCATGCACAATAGTCAACAATGTACTCCAAACAACTTCCCTACACACAACTAAGCAAGTATGCGCCAAGATTATTTTACAACAGTATCCAAAAGCACAACAAACAAAAGATAATGATCGATGCCACATTCCTTTCTCCCTAAATCATTGAGACAACAACGAGAGGTCCTCATAATGGGTCATTGAGATAAATCATAAGAAAAGATCAAAGACAAATAGTCAATGTTATCTCTATATCTTGTTAGTTTAATATAGCTAAGGTTATTTCTAATGTTGATGTCCATCACAGGAAGGATGCATCCCAGGACATGTTTATCAGATGTTTTGATTAGGATGAGGGGTGTGATAAGCCATTGATACAAACTCTACTGACTTGTTTCCCTATATTGTAGACTTTAGATTTTGAAACTTAGGTTCTCACTTTACGACTTGCGATACTTGCTTTCTACTTGTTTTACCAAAGGTTGAAGATGACGACCAATTTATTAAGGATGAAGGTTTATTTCGAGTGAAAGTGAAATGGGATGGATGATTTTGGATTTTTTGAATATTTAAATGTTTTTGGTATTTTGAAAATGTTTTGAGGCTGTTTTTGATCTTTTTGAAAGTTTATGTGAATGTTTTTAATTTTTTATTATTTGAGGCTATTTAGAGTTTTCTCGAAGATATTTGATGATGTTTAGGTCTTTTGAATGTTTTCTAATGCTTTAGATTTTCAATTTTCAAATGTTTTTGATTTTTATGAGTTTTCAAATGTTTAGGGATTTTTCGAGATTTCAAATGTTTAAGTATTTTTTGATATTTGAATGTTTAGGGGTTTTCCAAGTTTCCAACCAAGAACCTAACCTAAAAGACTATCCTAGGGGCCTCGAGGGCTTATCAAAGATGAGCCTTGCCTACGTTGTACACGTAGATACCACATAGTTTGACTGACTTGACTTATTGACGATGAGAGATGAATAGTTGATGGATTGCCAGTTTATTATGACAAACTCCTGAAGACTAACCTAGGGTGTCTTGGGGGCACATCAATGATGGCCTTTCCTACATTCAAGCTAAGAGACATGTAGTTCGACATGGTATTGTTTTTTGGATTTTTGATGTTTTGACCTTTTTAGGGCTTTTTGATGTGTTTTGGATGTTTTGGTTTTTTGATTTTATAATTTTTGAATGTTTTTGAATTTTATCTATACAAAATTTTGATGTTTTTGGATTATTTTTATTTTACAAGTGTTTTTGGATTTTGATGAGGTTTTATGAATGTTTTTCGGATTTTCGATGAGATTTCCAATAACCTTAAGATATACAAGAACCTAATCTGATCCATAACAAATTTCCAAATAAGTGGATGTGATAGACTACCCCTAATATAGGAAAGACAAGCTAACCTTTGGGAATTACAAGTATAAAGTGGGGAATAAAATACTCACAACATCAAGCTGCGATACGATGCGTATGGGGTGATGGAATAAATAGGGATGAAATGATGTGATGGAAGGACGGTAATAGAATGATAGATAAAGATTAAAAGAATAGATGGAGGTGCTTTTATTTATGGGAGGCACTGCTTTCTCTAGGTTTCTTCACCAAGCGTACTGTAACAAAGCACCACCAGTTGCCACCAGGAGGATGATTTTTTTATTTACTGTTTGCAATCTTTTTTCTATTTTTTTGGATTTTTTTATCATTTTTTTATTTTTTGTATTTTTAGATTTACACCCTTCAAGCTTAGGCATAAGACTTTTTAAGATGTAGACTGTTGGTTGGTTCCTGCAAGGGTTCACCTTCAGACGTTGATAATTGATATGCACCTAATCCATAGCTTGCTATGACGACAAATGGGCCTAACTAATTAGGCTCAAACTTTCCTTTACTATCCTGATCTGGAAGATTCTTCTAATTTTTCTTTAGAACAAGATCCCCTACCTGGAAAGACCAACACTTGATGTTCTTGTTATAGCTCTGCTTTAGTCAGTTTTGGTATCTTGCAAGTGATTAAGGGTGTTGAGGTGATGCTCATCCAAGAATTCTAGCTCATGTAGTTGAGATACTTTGTACTCTTCATCAGTGATCAGATTCTATAGTGACACTCATAGTGAAGGAAGCTCAACCTCAATAGGCAAGATGACTCAACCAAGTAGACCAAGTGGAAAAATGGGCTTCTGCACCTATAGGCTGGTGGATGCCTGCCCCATAGGGGCTCAGAGTGGGGCGGTGATTTTAATTGTAGATGCTAGTCACATCTGCTTCATTGGACTGCTTTTAGGATTTTTAGAATGGTCTTATTTGTAGCCTTAGCTTGAATGTTGCCCTAGGGGTAATATGAGGTAGAGAATCAATTTTGGATGTTGACTCTTTGACATAGCTCTTTTACATCCTAATTCTTGAAGGGTGTTCCATTGTATGAGATAAGGGTTTGCGGAACACCACAATGGAAGATAAGGTAATTTAGGATAAACTTAGCAATTTTCTTCCCGTTATGGGGCATCAAAATGGTTTCCACTCAATTTGAAGTACCTGCTAATGTATTTACAAAGTCCTCCTCAAAGCCAAGCAATATTTCATGGTGCTGCTTGGTGCCTGCAAGGCACCTACTCACAGCAACCCCGGCCCGGGAGCACCAGTCATGATCCTGACAGGACCAAATTGGCTTTCTTTCCATGTAGTTGGCCAATAGTACCCCATCCTCAATAGTTTCTTAGCAATAGTAATGTCCCCTCGATGCTTCAAAGGTATAAGGTATCACCTAGGATCATGAATCAGGATGCCTTTTTAACAAAGTTCTTATGGTTGGAGGTGATATCAGATGGGAGGGTTCCTCTGCTAAGGTAAGTGAATATATCGTGATACCATGGGGATCTAGGACCAATGATTACATGCACAAATTTAGATTCAGGGATTTTAAAAGTTGGTACAAGAAGTTATTCTACCAAGAATTCGCATTGAAGGACATTGTGTGGCATGTCTAATAATGATCTAATTGTTGCCATGACGTTTGCTGCTCAGTTGTTCATGCAAGGATTCTGCTCAAAATTTATATCAATGAAAAGGTCCTTGAGATTTTCTACTATCTTCTTGTAAGGAGTGAGTTTATCATCCTTAGTTAGGTAGTCGTCATTGACCTGGTTGATAACTAGCTGTGAGTCCCCATAGACCTTTAATTCTTGTATCTGCCATTGAACTGCTATCCTTAGACCTGTGATCAGGGCTTCATACTCTGCAATGTTGTTAGTACATGGAAATGATAACCAGTACAACTTCAAAATGCAATCACCTTGAGGGGTGCTAAAGAGAATACCTGCCCCTGTGTAATGTCCCCTTATTAAAATTAGGCTAGCTTGACCTAGAGACATAAAATGCACAAGTTAGGATAAGGGATTTTGTATTTACCAATCAATTAACTTGTAAATGAAACTTTCCTTTAGGACCTACACACATCATGCATAACAAACAAATACCACACAAAATCCTTGATCATAGTTAGATTAGATAATTCAAGTTGTACACATTAAGAATAAGGCAGATGCATTACTATCCTAGTGTATTTAAATGAAAACATCACATTCTTATATAACCTATTACTATGTATTGAATAGATTTGTGTCCTTCCCTCTTTCCTAACCCCAATGAAGGATGGTAGAATTAGTGTGCCAAGGGCGTGTGAAACGGTCTCCAAGTGGACTCCCTCAAGGTTTCCTACCTATCTTGGGACCATCCATCAAGTGACCAAATTACCCCGCCTCTCCCTCCACAAACTCCCTATCCTCAATTGGGTATTAGCGAAAGTGAGTATGCTCAAGAATCCATTCTTATATTAAAGAATCATAATTGCTTATAAGGTTCAATAATTGTTGCAAGTATCATTATTGAATAATTGTAAATCATGTATACATACATACATATATATATATATATATATATATATAAATCTATATGTATCATTATTTCCAGCTGACTTTGATTTATATAATTATCATTCCTATAATTAGTATAAAATGTACTTACTTTTGAACAACATTTGTAAGAACATCAACCACATCACTGTATATAACATTATCTTATTTATGAAATTACCATAATGATAATATTATGCATCTAATATTCTCTTATTCTTAATAGTGGAATGATTTTATCCTCAAGATATTCTAAATAAAATCATGCATCTAATCTTATCTTATTCCTAATAAGGAGTAACACATCATACATATATCCCAAATAATAATATTATGCACTTAACATTATTTATCTCCTTCACAATAAAGAGTAACATTACCGTAATCTATGATTTTACAATATTACCCCGATGCTCTTAACACTTTTGAGTTTTATCAGTATTCTCTTCTCCACACCTGATGCTTTATGTTTTTACTTACACGGTGGTTCCCTTTGAATTTTTCTGAGTGTCCATTAAAATACCCACGATTTGGTGGAAGTTCATGTCCTTCCCAAACCATGGGTTTTTGAATGGTCGTGTCTTTTTGTGCTATGACTTTTGGCTTAAGTTTTATTTGTTATTTGTCCTTTGTTACTCTTAATGTTGTTCTAGCCCATTGATTCTTTCTGTTGGTTTTTATAGTATGATGTTTTAGATTACATTCATCTGTATATATATGGATATTTATTTGTGTGTTTTGTTCTTTATTACTTCATATGTCAATTTTGATTATTATTTTATTTATATTTACTGATTGCTTATATTTGCTTATTTTATATTTGATATTCAATCAATTTGTTATTTATTTATTTTACTTTATATTTGTATATTTTATATTTCATATTCATTCTATAAGTTTGGTTTTATTTTATCTTTGTTATTTGTGAATCTAATGTTTATAATTTCTAAGGTAGTTTATATTCATAATTATAATATCATCTTGATAATTATAAATAAAGTTGCCAAATTTTATGTCTTCTCTATTTATTTGTATTCAAGGTTTCTATTTAGTGTCACAGTTTTTGGGGGACATGACACCCTGATCCATGTTGGGTAAACAATCCATTGAAGTACATTTTCCATTAATCTGTTGCATTGACAAGGAACACTGACTCATAAGGGAATTTAGATATCAACGGGTTCTCTGCATAGATAGGTGCTTC
>VDFB02158264.1:0-18311 GCA_007258455.2 Sequoia sempervirens | reverse complement strand
TGGGAAAAAAGGTTTCTAAATATAAGTGGTAAACTATACGCTATTGAATCTTCGCTTGTAAAAAACTATTTTTGTATTTTTGTATTTTTACTAGTTTAAAGCAACTTTGATTTCAAAGCTTGAAACTTGAAAGAAAAGCAACCCTATGTTGGAAGAGTTGTGCCTCTAGGATTATATGACAGAATGGTAAATTTCCTACAGCACGGGAATATTTTATCAGGGCTATGGAGAGAAAATATTGGTCACAAGGGTAGGAGTATGTTTTACACAACGGGTATCAATGTGTTAGACAAAAGTCAGAGGAATCAGATGTGGTTTATTTAGAGAGATTTGACGGCTTGCTTGATTTTTATAACAGAGAACTTAAATAATCTAAGTTAGGACAAGAAGGACACTTCAAAAAGGATGAAAACAGTATACAAAGGCTGCGATGCTTACCAGCTTCACTATGGAAGTATTAAACAGTATTTAAAAGGTTGCGATGCTACCAGCTTCACTGTGGAAGTATTAGACTAAAAGGTAAACAAGGCATTTGGGAAAACATGGGAGAGAAAAGAGAGAGTTGTCATGACAAAGCTTGTGACACCATAGAACGTATGTGAATGGCCCAGGGCAAAGAGAGGGATCAATAAGTTGTTACCAATGTGATGGCAATTATGGTCCCAAGTCATGAGAATGCTCAATAAACCTAAATACCAATGGAAGGAGGGTAACACAAAGCAACACATTACAAGTTAAATGCAAGGAGTCTGAACAATAAGACAAAGCACATGCAGTAAAAGATGAAGATAGTATTATGCTTCAGAAAAATAACCATGGCTATGAAATCATACAAATTCAAATTAAGAGATAAGCTGTGTACCTCAGTGATCAAATTAGGTACCCATAAAAATCTAGTTAGTTCTTATGTTGTCTTGTAGATGATCGTGCCCACCTAAAAGCTTGCATCCTAACCTATATAAGTTATTTGGGTGCAAGATGTGAATGGAGTATAAGTATTTTATTGTTTGGGTATGCACCTTTCCAAGGCAAACTTGCACTATTCACAATTGAATTTGCACTTATCACTACACATGGATTACAACGTGCGAATTTCACACATGCAAACAGCACTGCAGACTTTGCATCTCATGCAAAGAACACTATGAATCATGCTGATAGCATGTCTATCTCTACAAGCACTTCTCAAAAAGCCACATCATTGATGGGCTTAAGTCATCCAACCATACTTCACCTTCCTGATCTGGCAACTACCAATGGAATTGAATCATTTGGAATGCCAACAGTCTTTGCAATTGACTATTCTTGCAAATTGATTGTAATTATATTTTCCCTTATCTCCATGATTATTATCATTGAGAGCCTACAAATGCAAATACACAAACATACCACTTGTGTAACACATTCTCAATATATTCCTCTTAGTATTCTGTTTGGGAGGGAAAAAGAGTTTGGTCTCTAAGTCCAGCATTATACTCTTGTGTATCATGTCCTTTTCAAGATGAATAGAAGAGCTTTATTTTGCTATCTATTGTCTCTATTCAATTTATAATGGTGCTTCCATTTTTGTTTCTTCATTTCCATTGCTATTTTTACATAGTTTACAAATTAAGGAGACTCATCTCTCAGTTTGTGGATTGTAGTTACAAGACTTGGACTTGGCAAGCTGATTTTTGACTTAGACTCAAACTCGGCACTCAAACTTGGCTAATATTAGGCAAATTGAAAAAGCTATGAAATATATAGATTTTTAAGGATTTAAAGCTTTTATTATGCACCCTTCTGTTAGTTTTTATGATCAGATGTAAAAGCAGAAATTTAATTCAAAATCAGACACAATAACACAGCATATACCCTGGGAAAACCCTCCACTTGAGGGAGAAAAACCCAGCAACAATATATCACTTATATATTGAATATCAACAAATGTCTCCTTTACAAAGAGGCCGATATGGAAGCCAAGTGAGAGCACCACAATCTGATGCTAACACAGCAATATTATAATGCTTCTAGATGATAAACTCAGCCTTATATCAATATATCGATCTGTACTATTATGAACTTCTTCTTCACTCTTATTCGCACTTGTGAATATCGAACTATGATGAATAATGAATGAATACAATGAGAAGAGCATCGAATATATATACAAGAGGAAAGGAGAGGACGTGACTCTTCAAGACTCAAGTCGGCCTTCATCAAAAGTCGTGTCTTCTAACAATAAGGTCGGCCTCCAAAAAGAATGTGTCTCTTCATGAAATCGCGCCTACAAGATGTCGGCCTTGTTATCAATAATTAAATATTAATATATGTGAGATGATGAAGCGCCTCTTCATCAATCGATGTCTTTCAAATTAAATAGCCATTTAGGCTATCATTTAATTTGCTCTTCAAATGCGGATCTGGGCTGGAAGTAGAAGCCCGACGCTGCTCCTCTAACATCAACACCTTCAATAAAAAAAGCTTTAAAGACATAGTAAACTAATCAAATAGAAGCTAATTTAATCACATACACAAGTATACATTGAACAAATGAATAGAAAAGTGGATTTGAGTTGAAGGAAACAACATTTAAAAAAATATAAATATTGTCAAGTGTTTTAGGAATACAAAACTCATGGATTATGAAATCCATGGCCTCAAAACAAAATATCAAAACTAGAAGTATAATTATGGTTTAGAGGAGCTTGCATCACTTTACCCAACATTTGTAGATGTCAAATCTTGTGTGGGCGTCCTCAATTATGATGCAACCATGATATTTTCCTATGTAGCAATGACACCAACATCCGAGGCGCCTGCTTGTGCTCAAGACTCCTCCATTGTGGCTAGTTGTAATGTCCCTTGGTCTTAATTTTCCCTAGAATTCGCCTATTGATCACAAATTCCACAAACTAGGGTTAGGGCTTTTGCCTTATCAAATAAATAACTCTTTAATGATGTAATCTTGGATTGAAACTTGTATTCACCACATGAACAACATTCCCACACATACATATATACATTTGTTAGCATTGACCCACGGCGACATATTTATAGATTATCAATAGTGCAGCCTATTGCAAACTAGGAGTGGCATGGTGGGTCCGCCCGAAGCCATATACCAACCTAAGAGGTTGTATACCACAACTCTCCATGTTGGCAACTTGTACCTGCTTTCCCCAACCATGCACCAACCTCGGAATACACTTTGCCCACTTGTGGGAATGGGTGGAGCTTATAGGCGGTCTTGGAAATTCCACCCCTCCATGGCCCATCCTTTCCTTTATGTTTTGAGCGGACTGTAAGTGGGACTTCCACCCCTCCATGGCTCATCACTTCCCTCGGATTGGGCAGACTGTAAGTGGAATGCACCGCTCTTCTTTGGCCTCTTCCCCCAAGTGGGTTTCCAAACAAATTCAAACACTTATTTATTAATATACAATAATAGCTATAAATCTTATGGCTTCCTAATCATGCATAGAGAACAATAATCAATGTATATATATCAGATCGACTTATATGTTAAGTGGCAGTGTAATGTCCCCTCCAAATTGAGACATCAATTGTCAGTAGATTAGCCTATCATTTTGACCCTCATAGGCCAATGAAGGAGGATAGAGGGTCTTCAGAGGCTTGTATCTTCTTCAAAGTTTAGTGATCTTCAGTTTTGGCTTTCGTTCAATGCTCACAGTACTCACTATGCTCTACTTACTATTTATAGTAAGCCAAAAGTTGATAGAGGGGGACCCTTACTATTTTTAGTAAGGCATGTGGTCATATGGAGATTCATCAACTTAGCACCAGTTCAAATGGCGTGATGAGATATTGTGTATTTAAGGAGTTATTAATGTTTATTTGGCTCAAATAACATTAATAAATTAAAAAGTGATATTATTAAGTTATAACTTAAACTTAATAATTGAGGGTCTAGGCGTCATGAGGAGGGGAGCAGTTGAGTCAATTAAATATTGGGCGCCAACTTTGATGTATTTAGTGAAATATTAAAAGAATGCAATGTAATAACATTTAATGTTATTAAATGGTGCTTTTTGGGTGAAATCGACCCCTCTTGGAGAAATATATATATTTTACCTTGGAGTTCGAGCCATTCATTCTATTGAGCATTTGGAGTTGATAAAGAAATTGTCTGAGAGAAGGAAGCCAAGGGTTTCATTCTTCGAGCCATTGGAGAACGATACATTCTTCAGTGTTGAAGCCATTTGAGGTGGTGAAATACCCATTGAATCTGGCATTTGGGAGTACTTCACACAGAGGTTCTCATTGTGCAAAAATTAGAGTTTTGAAGTAAGGGTTTCAGAGCATAATAGAAGGAGTTTAGAGTTAGTTTGGAGAGAAGAATCAAAGGCAAATCATTCGTGATTACCAGCATCAATTTCAAGAAGGAGTCGACCTGCCTTTTAAGTATTATTTGCAGCAAGGAGGCGGACTTTCAAAAAAGGGGCGATCTAGGTCAAGGAAGGCCATAAAAATCTCAAGAAAAATACCAAGGGGTGCGCCCAGCTTTAGTGAAGACAGCCACAGCAGATTTGGACGAAAATGATACATATATGAGGGGAATCGAATTTATCTTTGAAGTGCTTTTTGGTCTGCAACTTGATGGCAGCCATTGACATCTGTCAATCTCTCCAGTTATGCTTGCAAATTGTTCTTCTCTGCAAGTGATCAATAAAATCAGATATTTGGAGTGCTGCTATCTCTTTAGTTTATTGTTATTCCTTGCATTTCTTTTCCAGCATTTGTATTTTATTTGCAAAAAAAACAAAAAAATCATATATTTCACAAAACCCCAAAAAATTTGCAAAAACATAAAACCCAAAAACAAGACACAAAACCCAGGGGAAGAAGAGTTCTTACAGGCAGGAATACACCTGAGTATATGATAGATATATATATCTAATAATTGACAATCTGTTGTGGTGGACTGGAGGGTTTCCTTGTGTTCGCTTGTCTGATCTTCCTCTTGTTCAGTCAACCTGTTCTTAATACTCAGAAGAGATCATTAGTGTAGATCAAGGAAATAAGAATCTATTATCCATAATTATATTAGAACATCATAATTACTTATAAGATTCAATAATTGCTGCAAGCATCATTATTGTGTAATCGTATCTAACTTATATATTTATATTTTGTATGAATATATATATACAAGTATATAATAGATATCCACGTATATTTGTAATTAAATGTAAACTTACTGTCCCCATGCGTTCCTGGTGATAATACTTAAGCCAATAGATCTCTTATAGTTTATTCCATTTCTTTCTATCTGCTGCTTAACTCAGATGTCCCAATGATTTCCATTTCATTTCATTCCCTTCATCACATTAATACATCTCTGTTTATACCCAGAAATATATTCTAGGTTTCTACTTTATTCTCTTATCTGCATATATATATATATTTTCTGTTTCATTTCCAGTTTGTTGCTCTATTATCTTTATTCCTTCCATTCGGTTATCTCATCTGAGTGCTGATTATTATTCATGTTCGAATGCTATACTCAGAATATATTTTCAGATCTCTTATTCATTGTTCCTTCTTAATTCCTTAAGCTGCTCTAATATCTGCTCTGTTACTTCGCAAAGCTTCCCTCTAATCTCTGCTCTTTTCCTTCTTTTAACTGTACTTTAATTCCGACCCATTTCATTTGAATTGTCTTAATATAAAAATGTATTTCCTATTTGCTGTTCTGTTTTCAGATTTTCTTCTCCTTTATTCCCTTCCTTCCCTCCTTCCATAGAATCTGATTTTATATCCCCTACTTTGGAGAGGGGGTGCGATTACTTATGAAAAGTCATACTCTTTTGTTAGCTAGCATCTATACCCTTTCACTAATATTCTCCAATCGCTGCCAATAGGAATCGCTTTGCTTTGGATGGGTTCCTTTGACCGGTATTACTTATATTTATTTCTTAATTGTTATATTAGGAATCGCTGCCTGCAGAAGACCCCATATTCTTAATAAACCCGTCTCTTTCTTGTTTCTTGCTAATAAATATTTATTATTGTTGATGTTATAGCGTCGGGAGATATCTTTCTCTCGAAATTTAAATAATAAATAATTAATAAGGCAAGTCGGCCTTAATCACAAATTATATTATTTCTTAAAAGGAGGCCGACCTAAGTGAAGAGTCACCTTGTTTTGTATATATACAAGGTGGAGTCCATTCAATCAGATCATCAAGTCATTCTTATATTCCATTGGCATTCTTTCAAGAAAGAGTTCGCTCTTAGTAGCAGATCAGTTTCACTTGTATCTTTGCATCAAGGAGTGATGTTATAATTCATTGTATTTACTCAGCCTTGTGTAAGGCCAGACTCTGTATGCAGCATTCTGCACTTCTATCTAATATATATATGAGATATACTTTTGCTGGGTTTTTCTCCCTCGAGTAGGATGGTTTTCCCAGGGTAAACTGTTGTGTTAATTGTTCATGTGTTGCATTCTCTGCTTTCTGTTAAATCTGATCCTAAAACTAACATGGTATCAGAGTGGGTTTAGAAAAGATCTGAGCAAATATGGCAAAATGCAATACCAGAAGAAACAAGTCGAATTAAGAATGAAGAATAGTTGATTTGGCAATAGTATTCTCCTCAACATTCTCTTGTTCTGGAAGAGTCAGTTTGTACTCATTAAGTCGTTGCATCAGGAAGCAAATTCATAGAAGGTGCTTGGCGAGTTAGAGGATTCGACATTGGGTGGTGTCTACGGTGAATGGTTGGCTAGTATTGGATACGGCAGATTATTTATACCGACTCACTCTCTATCTATTGCCATGTCTAATGTCTAATTTCACTCCAGAAGGAAACCGTGGGAATAGTTTATTGTATCGGTATGGAAGGCTTCGAACATTTAGAATACCAACCGATTGCCTATTCATCAGTTACTTCTTTCTTTGGTGCCGTTTCATTAAGTTGCCAATGAATAATTGGGAGCACCATATGTTCTAAAAAGACGTAAGTATTCTGGAGCCGCTTTGCAGATTGTTGTAACATGGCAACTATTATTCTAGCATCTATTTGGAAGGTAAAATAATATATCTTGGAGCCTGTGGAAATTTTTTTGAAGACTTAAAAATTCTTTCGAAGTTAAACTTTATCGGGAGCTGCTTGTATATTGAAAGTTGTGGAATTCTTATGGAGGATTTATTATTTGTTTAGCTGCCGAATCTGTTGAGGCTTTTAGTGCGAAAAAGTCAAGAGAATCATTTGGAGGCATCGGGAGGAGGTGCCACTGTAAAGGGTGCCGAATATCACTTATCAGCTGGGCGCATCGACTCCATATCGCAGGAATCCCCACATTCCTAACACCTGCAGACAACTGTCACATTCACGTCTGGATCACAGGTTTGCTGAGGCCAATGGAAACTCATGCGGGATAATGCTTAGACAGGCACCCTCAATCACGAATGTCTTATACATACAGTGGCAAGTGAATTCTACTCATATCATTGGTTGCAAGCTGCATTTATTTTCCTGTTATGACTATTATCCCAACATTATAATTTTGTGCGAATTGTCAAACCTTGAGGATTCAGTCACATACGCTTTACAAAAGTGTTGTTATCTATTTCTGCTAATTCAGATCTGAGTGTTTGGTGGATCGATATTAGCCTTATTATTGCTTTGTGAGTCAAAAGTCTGTTTCTATCAATTATTAATCCTGTTCTCCAGTTACCACTGTGGTTGCAAATAGGAATTAAAGCCTTATCTTCTGGTTGTAGTTCACCCCGTTGTTGGAGAGCTGAAGATTTTTCTTTACATTCCTGTTACTGCCTAGCATATGCAAATCTGGGTATTTCACATACTTTGAGTATTTATCAGCTTATGGTGATATTATTGCCATGAATTATCTGTGTCTGGGTTTTACACATATCTGAGTGCAAAGGTTCCTTTAGGTTTATAAGTACATCATTTGTGTTAAGTATGCATGGTGGGAAAATTTGAGTGGACATCTCTTTTACTGTGAAGCAATTGAGTTGGCATCTTTCAAATACTCTATCAAGGGATCAAACTGGAGATGTGTTAGCATGATAGCATGGGAAGGATGCAACTTTAGAGGCAAATGATGCTGTTGGAAGCATTCAAACTGTTGCCTTCTCCTGTGCAGAGGACAAGGTCATCAATCTGTATAATGAAAAATGTGCTACTCCCATGGAAAGTGGAGTCAAGCAGGGAATTATAGCAGGACATGGTTGTCAGGAGGAGAAAAATGATTGCAATTGGATCAACAAAGATAAGTTCTATTATTCCTTTAATTGTTCTATCTAATGACATTTGGTACATGCTTCATTTATATCAGGGGTAGTTTGATTTCATGAACTATTATTAATCCCTTTAAAATGCTTTCAGGACAGACTGAGAAGCATAAGAGATTGCATTCAAGGGAGGAAGAGCTTGATGCATCCTGTGAGGAAGTCACGCAGGCTGAAGAATGGAGACATAGCTTGCAGCCATGGGACTGAGTTGGTGGTTGGAGACATCTCTCGAAGAGTAAGAACCCATACAGATTGTCATTGCAATCAGTTTCTTCGAAGAGGAGGAAATAATATTCAGAGGGAGTTTGACAAACCAACATAGGCAACCTTGAACGAGGAGGTCAGGAGGTTGATGCAAGTACTTGGAGCTTTAGAGGGAGTCACATCATCATGAAGATCTGTTGTAATGTATATTTCTCTGTGATGGAGAAGTATGAGGTGAAAGCCCTTGTAGTGTATATTTCTTTGTGACAGAGAAGTATGAGGTGAAAGCCCTTGTAGTGTATATTTCTCTGTGACAGAGAAGTATGAGGTGAAAGCCCTTGTAGTGTATATTTCTTTGAGATGGAGAAATATGAGGTGAAAGCCCTTGTAGTGTATATTTCTCTGAGACGGAGAAATATGAGGTGCGAGCCCTTGTTCATCTTTGAGACTAAGATGAGACGTCATGTTGAGAGACTGCACGACATCACATTGAGAGACTCCACGATGAACTCTTTGTACTTGTGTTTTTCCACACATGGGAGTAGCCATGGTGGATGCCATGTTGAGAGACTCCATGATGACATCACATTGAGAGACTCCGTGATGGGCACTTGTATGTGTGTTTCTTTCCACACATGGGAGTAGCCATGGTGGACGTCATGTTGAGAGACTCCATGACATCACGTTGAGGGACTCCGTGATGAACCTTTGAGCTTTCCACAAATGGGTGTAGCCATTGTGGGCATCATGTTGAGAGACTCCATGACGTGGATATCTGGAAAGATACCTCCCTAGCTAAGAGGGAGTGTTGATGTTATAGCGGCGGGAGATATCTTTCTCTCGAAATTTAAATAATAAATAATTATTAAGGCAAGTCGGCCTTAATCACAAATTATATTATTTCTTAAAAGGAGGCCGACCTAAGTGAAGAATCACCTTCTTTTGTATATATACAAGGTGGAGTCCATTCAATCGACATTGTTGGCGCGAAATTAGCACCTCTCGAGGCCGATTGTAAACGCTCAGCTATTTCCAAGTCGTTTTGCAACACTTCTTCGTTATTTAAAGAGGAACCTTCTCTCGAGCAATGCGTGAGGAAGGGAAACGTTTAACTAAGTTCCTATCTTTTTATGCTTCAGCGGCAGGACACAAGGGTGCACAAACACAATGCGCCGTAGCTAAGCTTTTCTCTGGTTTCTGCAGATCTTAACTACGACTAACTAGCTTTTATCTATCCAATACCTTCAAGATGAACAGAGCATGAGGGTAAAGGAGCGGGAATGGGATGGTTGGATCACTTGAATTCACCGTCTCCAGAGGATATGACCGAGGCTCTGAACTCTCGGGTATACACCGGGATAAGGTTGGTACAAGCAAACACTCTACACGGTAAACTAGATCCGAGATCTGCCAAGGAGGAGGGACTCCTATCCGAGGTATGAGCTTAAGAAATAGTTTACTAGAAACAACAAAATCACGATGCCTTGGCCAACGAGCTTGCTAAGGAGGAGGGACTCCTATCCGAAGTATAGCTTGGAAGTCAACACATTAAACAACATCAAACGACAACTGTCAATAACAAATATCCAAGGAGGAGGGACTCCTATCCGAGGAGGGAAATGAGACAACAAGCTATTAAACACAAGACGTAGACATAACTTCAAATAAGATGATCAAAATGCAAGCACCTTCTGATATTCCTCTTCAATGCTTCATCAACGAATTACAAAAGTTGGGAGAGCAAAGGCACGAAATCATGCACAATTACAATCATCCAACGAACTCTCATCCAAGAGTGAACAAATATTCGCTTTCAAAGTGTTGGCAACAATGGCGCAGCAATTTTGCATAGCAAGTAAAGGTTAAACAAATAATGAGCCCAAGGCTCTTATTTATAGGACTCAAAGGAGTGGGCAACCCCAAAATCTCCTTGAGTTAACAATGAGTTCTTGCCAATCAATTAGCAAGATTTATTCCTAAATAGGGGGAACAAGCAGTTAACTGGAAAGCTACTTCAGTTAACTGAAAGTCAACAAAGAGTCAACTGGAAACTACTTCAGTTGACTGAAAGCAAACTAAAGGTGAACTTAAATGTAAAGTTTCCCTCTAAAATAGACATCCACATTTAGTGGAGATCTAAGATCCACAAATCATGGAAGTCAATTAGACATCCTTAATCAGTGGGATCTGACAATGCATGATTTAAGGAAAGTGGAGTTAAACTTGGAAAGAAGCATCAAGTTAACTCCAACTACATTTAATAGCATCTTGAGTTGACTTGGAAAGAAGCATCAAGTCAACTCAAGTCTCATGAATGCCACTTGGAGGGTGTATGGCGTCCTTCTTTGGTGCATTTATAGCTCGCCATTAATCAACAGTGTCTCAATCCATTGATTGACCTCATCAGCTTCTGGGGAGTTAATGCTCTGTAGGATGATGACGTGGCGTCGGAGCATGACCTCACCCGTTGTGAGCTGATTTCCGAAGTCAATGCATTGAGATGCTGCCTCTTCTAACTTGGTTGATAAAGCTGCTACCTTAGCCAGCTTACAACCCTCTGGATCGCCAAGAAAGGTGCTGCGGATGACATCCCTGAACTGGTTCTGTACAGTCACCAACTCGACGTATTCTCCTCCCTCACGCTGATATTCCATGCAAGGGAAAGATATTACCAACATTCTTGCGAAGTTGATAATAGTGGCAACCACCCTTCTGTAATCAATCATCTCTACTGAATGAGCGTCGTAGGCTTTCACCTTGTACGCCAATTGTTCTTTCCAAGCAAAAAGATGTTGCTTGTTTTCCTCGGAGTATACTGATTGATATGCTAATTGCAAATCTGCAATTGTACTTTCGTCTTCAAGCCTCTTTTCTGCAATCTTCTGTTCTGACTGCTGGATCTCCACACGAAGTTCATGTGCTCTATCCCGTAACTGGTATAGGTTCGCCAGTACGCATCTACCCTTGAGAACAAACTATTCCACCTGATTTCTCAAGTGTTTGCCGAATGTTAACAATTGCCGATGATTTTGTTCGGCGGGGAGATCTAGTAATCCTGCTGGTAGGGCTGAGACGTTGGGTGCGCCATGTATCAAGCTGGTTATGTAAGACCTCAGTTTCTGATTTTCAGCCTTTAAGGCTGCCTTTTCTTTACCATCCTTTGCCATCCTTTCTTGTACGCTCACCGAAGCTATTCCGAGAAGGTCGGCCTCCACCTGTCGTGTAGTCTTCCCGAGGTTAAGTTGAGACAAAGTGTAGTCCTTCACTTGAACCTCGTGTATGCTTTTCTCTACTGGTGGGGCGGCAGTCTCTATAATGATCTCACAATCTGCATTCCTTTCTATGTGAACTTGCTTCTTTAACTTCTTCGCCGACGTGTCTTGTGGGACGTGGTCGAACTCGGTAAAGTCAAGTTCATACGAGGGTTTTTCCCTCTTCCTTCCTAGGAAGCCTTTAAGCCAAATAGAATCTCGGCGAACTTCACTAGGAGGGACGTGAGGCCCTTGAATGCTAGATGTATGAGACTGTGCTGGAGCAATGTCTCTCGGTGGCGAATCCAAGTCGATGAGGACTTGTGTCTGCTGTGATACTGGTGATATGGGCGGCTCTGTTTCCATAACAGGCACCGTTTCTGCTGCTGCTTCTACTGTTGTTGCTTCCGCCATTGGTTCAGCCACTGGTTCTTCAACAACTAATGCTGTTGGTTCCTCTGTGATAACTTCGGCTGAATCAGGGGTAGCAGTCTCTACTCTTTGTTCTGGGGCAGCAATACCCGTGATTATTTCAGGACTATGTGTGGCTTTCTCCACTGGTGTCCTCTGTGTTCTAGGTTTTGACATCCTCATCCCTTGGGGAGGATTGCACCATTGCTTCTGCCTTGGTTTCCTTCTTGAAGTGGAAGGTGGTGTAGACTGAACCTGTGGCGGCTCTGTTCTGTGAGGTATCACCTTCCTTGATTTCTTGCTGTCGAGATAGAGTTGGCTATTTCTAACCACTCTACTCGTTCTTTCTTCTATAGATGTATCCTCTTTGGCATACCAATCCACTCTCGGGAGCGGTTGGGAGTCAGCTGAATCTGCGAAGAATGTGGGGAGAATGACTTCCCCTTCATCATCTGACAGGCCCTCAATGTCTGCTGACATGAAATCAGCAATCTGTGGGAGTCTGAATCTGCTGTAGTTCCTTCTTCGCACTTCATACTCGTCTTTACAATTTACCCAATAATCTTCCATAGAAGACTTATGTGATGAGTGTTGCTCGAGGTGTGCTGCATAGAGTCCTCTGGGATCATAGGATCTTCTATCAATGAGATACTTGAGGTTAAACCTCCTTGTTTCTTGACCCATCATCTTTGCATCCGCCGCGAATCCACATCTATATAGTCCCATTTCAACGGGAAAGTTAACAGCTGTCTTCCTCTTCAAGCGCAAGTGGATATGAACCTCGGACAACTGTCTCAGGAACTCCATGAAGACTACCCTATCCGAAGGGTGTCTTGGTAGCATGGCAGGGTGGCCAATGTAGCCATACACGCGTATGTAGGAGAATGTAGGAAATTGGATAAACCAATCTGCCCAATCCGCCATTGCCTCTCTGGCTGTCTGTGAAAAACGCACGTGTATCTCATGGTTAAGCTCACGAACTATGTGCATGGTGAAGTGATCACTTGTCTTCTTGAAGTGTCTTTCCGCTTGAGTAAACTCAAGACGTGTGAAATACTCGTGAACCTTCTGCACACCTAAGGTTCCCACATTGTTCAATAACCTAAAATCGCCTTGGAAGGCTATTAGGTATACTAGGTAAAGAGCACATGTGGAACCTATGAGCTTCCAGATACCCAGTGATTTGTCGGTGGAGTGTGTCACTGATCAAAGTGGCCCAGTCATAGTATTCCCTCCTGCCAATGATTTTAGCGATGACATAGTACATCCATGGCTGGAACTGACGACCATCTTCTTCTCCAGTGACTCTGCTGAGTAGAGTGATTAACACTGCGTACTCGTCTTTACATTCTCCTCGCCCCAACAACTTAGGCAAGCTTGCCTTTGTCACTTTCAGCCATTTTTCGGCCATAATCCTTTGACATTTGTCCTTAGCCGTCTCAAAAGCTTTCTCACATTCCGTCAATGATATGACTTTGCTGTTAGGATGTGAGGGAATATCAAAACATCTTTCGATATCTTGAGGCTTTAAACTGCAAACAATCCTTCCATCTGCTGCTCTGATTTCTCTAGTGGTAGGGTTGTAATGTAATGCTTGATACAAGCGATTACGAGCTCTACGCCTTGTAGTGTGATGGGAATTGATGCAGCTTGCAGCAATCCGGATTCTTCGATATTCTGCAATGTTATTTGATTCATGCCTTCTAACTGCTCCAAATTGACCACTGGATTTACTTGGTGTAGATTTGTGTCAACTGTTTTCAGGTAATCATGGAGTAAGACCGTCTTGGTCTCGTATTGCACCTGGGAGTACTGCATCCTGAAAAACTTAAAGATTGACTGTAATCTTGACCTAGTTCAGATGATTTTCAGAAACCCTTAAAATAGCGCCCTGCCAAGAAGTATTTTTCCGGAAAAAATCTGGCACATGGGTTTTGTTCGTGCTTCAATGCTGAACAAACCCAGTTCCTCAGAATTTGGATTCTGAAACTTTTTCGGAAAAACCCCCAAAAATAGGGGCAGCAAGTTTGCTGATTTTGTAAAATTTGTTGAGATGGGTTTCTCTGGAAAATGATGCTGAATCTACCCAGTTGATCAGATCTGATGTAGCCTGTTGCTTTTTCTGTCAGATGCAAGAAAACCTAAGACAAGAAGAGAGGAAAAAGACAGAAGATGGATTGGAAGTTTTATCTGATCTTCTTGAAAAAATCTGTCTCTGGTCCAATCCTCAAAAATAGCAACCCTTTCCTGCTTCAGATCTGCAATAAAAATGAAGAACGGACGAAAACCTCTTTCAGATCTTCAATGGCGTCCTTTGAGAGCTTTGTGGCTGTTTTTTGTCTTTCAACCTGCAATGAAATAATGAAATGGACGCCATCTCCTTGAATATATATGTTTGAGCTTCAGATCCACAAATTTGGGGACCTAACACAAGCTAAAAAGGTGATTTGAGTTTGATCTGAAGTTAAAAAGGTGATTTCCACCAATCGCGGAGCGTTTTAGCCAACTTTAACTCAAAAAGCTTTTGACTTTAGTCAACAAATGACCTTTGACCTTTTTTAGGCATCCCTTTTCATATTTTGCAAGTTTTTTTGGTATTTTCTCTCCTGAAAACCCCCTGTTTGATCCTGAATCTGGCGTTGTCTGTTGATCTTGAGACGTCACGGACACATTCACTGCGGAGCAGAATCCATACTGGAAAGAAGTGCCTGGGAGACTGAATGATAAAAAGCTGAGTTAAGGGCTCCAAAAGACTGGGCGCCTTTCCCAAGAAAGGGCGCTTTTGCCAATGCCTTAGTGATTTTTCAGTCTTCGTTCTTCAGCTTATTTGAAATGACCTCTCGTGCCTTGAACTGGATTTCTCGTTGATCGGAGAGTCAGATGTTTCCACATGACGTTTCATCAGGTACCCAACTCTGTTCTGCTAAGAATGACTGTCTTCGGGAAATCTGGATCTCAAATTAGGGTTCCTTTATCCAAGGGCGCCCCTCCTTGAAAAGGGCGCTTTTGCCTTTTAGCTTGATTATTTTCGTCTGACAAGTTGCCTACTTTGATCCAGATTATCCGTTGACTGCTCTGTCAGGTATTGATGCTTGCAGTTGCGTTTCCGAGATTTACTTGAGCTGAGAAGGTCATCAAAGGAAGCCTTTTGTCATTGGTCAGCATCTGGAAGTCCAAAAGAAAGGGCGCCTTTGCTTTGAAAAGGCTCTTTTTCTTAGAACTTCATCGTTTATCTGTGGTTTCCTGATAGTTCCTCAACTGCCTCTTTTTGCTTTGTCAGCAGCTGCTTACGATCCATTCATCGGATGATCTGGATGTTTGTTTCACTGTCGAGCCAGCACTCAAACGTCAAGAATGACTGCTTTGGATGATCATACTGACTGCATTTGACCCTCAAAGAGATCATAGAGCCACAGCGAAGGCGCCTTTTCAGCGCTTGTATGAGCAATCTCCCCTTAGTAACATCTCAGGAGTTAGTCAAATTTTGACCTTTTTAGTTTCGGGGAATCTCGCCAGATCAAAGCGGCTTTTGACCTTTTCGCCATGGGTTGTATCGTTAAGCTTTTTGAAGCAACTGTACACGAATGCTTGTGTCACCCATTAATGGTTGTGGAGCTCCTAATTTTGTTCCTGAAAAAGAGAAATAGACCCACCAGAGTAAAACATGTCTTTTGATGATTCTGACTTGACCAATGTGATCGTGAAGCCTTTTAACCCTATCAAAATCATTTTCGATCATTTCTGGGAAGGTCCTATTTTCGAGGGATTTCCCTGAAAATAGGGGAAAAAACCCTAATTTTCAATTTTTTAGAATTTTGTACATGTGTTCCTTGACAGAAACCCACCGAGATTCTATGATTGGTTTGACCTAAAATAGACTTTACATGGAATTTTAACAAGATTTAGCTCAATTTACACATAATGCCAAAAAATTTATTTGGGTACATGATACTTGACACTTCAAAATCTAAAACTAATCATGATGCAATGAAGCGAGGAACAAGCGGAGGTTATTTGATATGCATGCAAGATGAAGTAAGGGTTTCGACTTTGGGACCCAAAAGTAAAGTCATAATTTTGAAAACCGGTGTAAACCACGCTGATTAGTATCTTTCAAGCTATCATTTGGTAAATTTGAGAGCAAGCGGAGCACTTATTATTTATAGTAAGTCATTTGGGAAAGCGAGGCTAAAATAGAAAGTCAGAATCGGTACCCGTGTCAGCAATTGATCCGTGGTGAGGAGCTCGTCATTCGAATTTCAAGTCAAACAGAGTTGTGGAAGTCTCAGAAGCAAGCAGTTACTATAAATAGCAAACTACCTTCAGAAATATGCTATTTTTAGCAGGCCAACTCAAAATAGCAGTGTCAACAAGTTGATGAAGTCGTGAAGATCCAGTGTTCAAAATTTCAAATCATCCTGAGCCTCTGAGATATGAAAATCAAGGGACTTACTATTTATAGTAAGGCATAGAGAAGCTGGCGAGGACAAGAAAAAAATGGCTTAGTGTTAAGCTTCATCCACCTCCACCTTGAAAATGCGCCCAACTCAAGGTAGTTGCATGCAATAGTAAAAATTTTCTAAGTCTGAAGATTCATCCTCCTGCCTAGCTAAAATGCGCCCAAGGAAGAGCTAGTGAAAGTTACCAAATTTTCTAAGTATGGGGAATATCCACCTCCTATGGCAAAATGCGCCCTCATGCAAGGTCTCATGTTTGAAAATGTTCTAACTATGAATTTCATCCCTCACACATAGCCAAATGCGCCCTCAAGGTGTGCCAAGCATGAAAATTTTCTAAGTATAACTTGCATCCTCCACATCATGCAAAATGCGCCCAAAGTTAGCAAGGGAAAAGAGTCAAAGCTTGGCGTTGAGAAGTTTATCTTGTACACATGCTCAAATGCGCCCATATCATTCCAAGCTAGGGGGAGTCAACAAGTCAAAAGAAGACGTTGGAAATTTGAAATCCCTCTCACCCTCTCAAATGCGCCAAGAACAAGAAGAGGTTAAGGGTGGCGTTGAATATTCCATCCTCTTCAAGTGTGAAATGCGCCAAAGGATGAAGTAAAAGGGGAGATAAGTATTAGGCGTTGAAGTTTGAAATTTCTATATGACAAGTGAAATGTGCCCAAGGCATAAGGTGGTGAATAAAATAAAGAGTATGTTGGGCGTTGGGATTAAATATCTTCCATGATTTGTGCTTTCAAGACAATTTTTCTAAGTGAGTTAAAATAAAAAAATTCTCATTTCAGGCAAGATGAATGAGGAGGAATTAAAATTTTCTAAGGCAAATTCCTTCTTGAGGCTTAACATTGACGGAATTTAAATATTTTTTCTAAGTGTTAACTAAATTACGCCTAGACTTGAAGTGATAAAGTTTCTCGAGATATGAATGAAATTGCCAGAGATGAAGTCAGTGGATGCCAGCTTCACAGGGTTGATAGAAAATTTCAAGTCAGAATAGGAATACGCTCAGGGATGAAGAACTGGAGTAAATTGATGGAAATTACTTTTTTTCTAGGGTTCAAAATTCAAGAAAATTAAATGAACCCGTTCATTATACACCCATGAGTTCGGCACGTTCTGAAGGAAATTTTCTTCTGGGTATTGAAAATCTCCGACAAGGATTAGATTTTAAAGTCTTTTGTGCTTCGTCGAGGCCTTCAGGATGGAAAATTTTGGTGGGCACAGGATTGATGAATTTTCTAAGGTAAAAGTTTGAAAAATTTTCTAAGGCAAGAAAGGAAAAGGATGTTGAAATAAAATGCCTTGGCGGATGAATTTGAAGTTGGGTGCCTAGATAATTTTTGATCAAATTCCTGATGAAAGCATTTTTTTCTCGAGCTAGAGTTGGATGAAATATCAAAGTGAAGTATGCCCAGGCTGAATACAAAATGGGTTGGAAATTGGCTAAGGCATGAAGACTTTGAACGCAAAGTTGGCTAGTGAAGACGATGAACGCTTGGAAGTTAGAGCGTGAAAATCCTAGTAAGTAAGTTGAATTTATATTATGAAGTGTTCTAATGCTCTTCTCCTTGCTTGTTTTGCAGGAGAAATGTCGAGACCAAGCGGTGATGACTTAAGTGATCCAGGATGACATTTCAACCTCGAAGGAAGAGAAGTTGCAGAAAATGGCTAAGTGTTGAGACTTAGTGACAGAGAAGAAATGTTTTCAAAACTCA
>VDFB02158263.1:0-29039 GCA_007258455.2 Sequoia sempervirens | reverse complement strand
TTTTAAAAAGCCATAACACAAATGTGTTATAATGCGAACGCATTATAACACGAATGCGTTATAACGCGTTCGCATTATGGCTTTTTTTTTTCTTGTTTGGCCACAAAAGTGTGACCATCTTGGTGCACTTACCCACATTACAACACTAGATTAAGGCAGCATTAGTTCCATATTAATGTTAATCATTCCCAAATTAAGTGTGAAAATGTAAGCAACAACATTTTTCTACACTAAAATTAAGTAATTTTTTTTTTTTAATTATTTATTTATCATTTTCCCTCTTCCATAATTAAATAATTATTTTTTATTATCTAATTATTTATCATTTGTGTTTTTCCTTTAGTAAATATTTTTTTAAAACTATTTAATATTTAACACTCCACCTATCTTTTATGATTAAATAATTGTTTTTAATTATTTAATTATTCATTTTCCCTCTCCTAAATTAAATAATTGTCATTATTTAATTTGAATTTCTTCCTAGCAAAGCTCTAAATCTCAACCACTTTCTTAAGTTTTGGTCCATTCATCTTTATCCTTGTCTCAATAAACCTCATCCATTGAGCATGCTACCTCATTATCTAATCCTATCCCTTCATTTGAATTGTGATTTCTATATAAAAAAAACATCATCTTCATCTCAAGGTTAACCACAATATTTGAAGTTTTTCTATCAACAGATAAAACTATTAAATTTTCAAAATCAAGCTCATTGAGTATATTGTATACTACATATCTGAGAAAAAATAAAGCAAAATGGAGAAGAGCAATGGACGTGACTCAATTATGTCACGGGAATTAAGGTTATATTGCTTTGTTATTGTGATTTCTATGTTCATTTGTGTTTCATTGTTGGATTGGGGTCTTTATTGATTGAATTGGGTAATTTTGTGGTTGTTATGATTCATTCATGCTTATTCCTTGAATACTAAACCCTATATACATTTGGTGAACCTGACATGAACTAACCAAAATTTTCAAAATTTTGAGCAAAATTTTTATTTTTAGGAGTTTGTCACACTCAATCTGTAGAATGATGTAACTAACCTTAAAAATGTTGCAATTTTTGTACAATGTGTTGCAATCATTTATCATAGAGTCACAATCATTGTACAGTGTGTTGCAATCATTTATCACAGTCACAATCATCTCCCAGAATGATGCATCTGACTTTCAATTATTTCCAAGAGCTTAAATCAATGAATTATTGTTGTTTTAGGGAATTCTATGGGTTTCTGGTTTTAATTATGACATATTAATAGTTTTCTAATATCATATCCTTCATCAATTTTGGTTATTTTTCCCAGATCTGTGTTTTTGCAACCTAGGGTTTTTGTGTCACAATTGTTTAACATTTTGCCACAATTGTTTATTAGTGTATCATAGTCACTATTTTGTTCATGAAAATCACTGTTTTATTCACTATAATTGTTTGTTTCTGCACAAGAGTTGTGTGACACATTTGAGCCTCTAAGTACCGCAATTGATTGTCATAGTAATATAGGGTATAAATATGAGATTTTCACTTTCTACTTTTTTACATTCATTAGGAAGAGGTTTTCTATGTTACTAATATATGATCTTTATCATGTGGCAATCATTGGGAGAATACCTTTTCATCTAAAAACTAATCCAATTCTTTGTAGGGTTTCATTCTATGTTTTTGATTTCTAAATTAGCAACATTTGGAATTGGTGCTTAAAAAGAATAAGTTTCTTTTGTGTTTGTTGGATTGGCACATTGTGTTAAATCCCACATTGGTGTGTGCATATCCTCTCCCCTTGCACTTCTGTTGATCTTGGGTGTAAGAGAAACAAATATAAATCTCTTTTATTTTTTAGGAGGCCTATCTTTGAGCCACATACTAATGGATAACTCAAGGGGAATGACCTCAAAGCACATTTTTTGGGTGGTCTATATTAAAGGTGTGAAAGCAAAAATTAGTAGAACTATCTAGGGACATTATAACTTGAGTCTCAATATTGGTGTGGAACAATTGACCACACTCACATTGACTAGAGGCTTAAGTGTCTCATTCTAAAGTACACCTCCAATGTCACTAGCCTCCTACAAAGCCATTTCTATTAGAAGCTAGACCTTTTTGGTTGTCTTCTATGATTGGTGCATCAGGATAGCATCGTCCCGAGAAGTTACAACATCTGGTTCTTGGTTGAGGTGGAAAGGTTCCTTTTTTGGAGTTACTCCTTTCAAGAAAAGAGGTGTTAATGTGGTCCATGACCTTGGCATACTCTATCTTCACCCACTTCTTATTCACATATTACATCACTCCTCCTGGGGTGAGGTAAGCCCAACTTTATTAGAAAAACCCTATTATTCCTTAGACTGTGCTTGTCTTCATTGTTTGTGAACAAAGGACAAGTGATTTTTGTGGAAGAAAACTTGCAAACATTGCTTAACCAAGAATTCAAAGAGTCAAAATTAGAAAAATCTATTTTTCAAGTGTTTGTTTTGTTTTATGATCAAATCCAAACTTTACAAAGGCATAAAACAA
The DNA here is from genome assembly GCA_007258455.2 of Sequoia sempervirens. Lineage (NCBI taxonomy): Eukaryota > Viridiplantae > Streptophyta > Pinopsida > Cupressales > Cupressaceae > Sequoia > Sequoia sempervirens. Next base: position 26,527 of record VDFB02158263.1, on the reverse strand, counting down.
CCTATAAAACATGAAATTAGGGTCAAAAATAAGAACACCACAAATTAGGGTTGAGGCTTGAGGCTTTAGGGATAGGGATGGGGTTAGGGTTAAGGCTTAAGGGATTAGGGTTTAAGGTTTTATGTTTTAAGGGTTTAGGGTTTAAGGGTCAAGGGATTAGAGTTTAAGGTTTGAGGGTTGAGGGTTTAAGGATGGGGATTAGGGTTGAGGGTTGAGAGATGGGGGTTGAGGTTTTAATGCATGTGGTAGAGGGTTGAGGGATTGCTGGCCTATGGGTTGAAAGTGCCCAACGGTTCCGGAAGGTTGAGGGTCAGATGTTTCTGAGGGTTGAGAGATTAAGGGGTCCATAGGCTGAGGGATTAAAGCTTTTAGGTTGAGGGCATAGGGTTTTAGGGTTTAGGGTTTTAAGGGGGTTAGGGTTGAGGATTTAGGGATAGGGTTTAGGGTTGAGGGTTAAGGGATTAGGGTTTATGGGTTGAGGTTTTAAGGGTTTAATGGTTGAGGGTTTAAGGGTTTAGGTTTTACGGGTCAAAGGTAGAGGATTGAGGGTTGTGGGATTAGGGTTTAAGGATTGGGAGTTTAAGGGTTGAATATTAATGGATTAAGTGTTTATGGGTTGAGGGATTAAGGGTTGAGGGTTTATAGTTGAGGGTTGAGGGTTGAGGGATTAAGTGGTTTATGGTTTGAGGGATTAAGGATTTAAGAGTTGAGGGTATAGGGTTTAGGGTTTAAGGTTTAAGGGTTAATGGTTGAGGTTTAAGGGAATAGGGTTTATGGGTTGAGGGTTTTAGGGTTTTAGGGTTGAGGTTTTAAGGGTTTCAAGGGATTAATGTATTAAGGGCTTAAGGTATAGTGTTGAGGGATTAGGGTTGAAGGTATAATGTATAGGGTATAGGGTTTATAGTTGAGGCTTGAGGGTTGATGGATTAAGGATTTAAGGTATATGGTTGAGGAATTAGGGTTGAGGGTTGAGGGATGGAGGGATTAAGGGTTGAGGGTTTAAGGGTTGAGGGTATAGGGTTTAGAGTTGAGGAATTAGGTTTAGGGTTTATAGTTTAAGGGTTAAGGGTTTAAGAAATTAGTGTTTAAGAGTTAACTATTTAACGGTTAAGGGTTGAGGGATTAGGGTTGAGGGTTTAATGTATAGGGTAAAGAGTATAGGTTTGAGGGTTTAAATTTTGACTATTGAGGGATTACAATTTAAGATTTAGGGTTGATGGTTTAATGTATAGGGTAGAGGTATAGGGTAGAGGGTTGAGGGTTGAGGGTTGAGGGATTAAGGGTTTATGGGCTAAGGGATTAAGGGTTGAGGGTTTAGGGTTGACGACATAGGGTATAGGTTATAGGTTGAGGGTTTAAGGGTTGAGGGTATAGGGTCTAAAGGTTGAGGCTTGAGGGTTTAATATATAGGGTAGAGGGTAAAGGGTCGAGGGTTGTGTGTAGGGATGGAGGGACTAAGGGTTGAGTGTATAGTTTTTAGGGTTGATGGATTAGGGTTTAGGGTTCAAGGGTTGAGGGTAAGAGATTAGTGTTTAAGGGTTGAGGTTTTAATTTATAGGTTTGAGAGTAGAGTGTATAGGGTGTAAGGGTTTAAGGGTTGAGGGTTTAAGGGATTAGTTTTTAAGGGTTAAGGGTTGAGGGTTTAATGTATATGGTAGAGAGTAGAGAGTTGATGGTTGAGGGATTAGGGTTTAAGGGTTTAGGGTTTAAATGTTTATTGTTGAGGGATTATGGGTTAGGGTTGATGGTTTAGGGTATAGACTTGAGGGTTTATAGTTTAAGTTTTAGGGTTGAGGGATTAGGGTTTATGGGTTGAGGGATTAAGGGTTTAAGCATTGAGGGTATAGGTTATAGGTTTTAAGGGTTAAGGGTTGAGGGTTGAGGGTTTAGGGATAGGGTTTTAGGTTTTATGGTTAAGAGATTAGGGTTTATGGGTTGAGGTTTTAAGGGTTTAAGGGTTGAGGAATTAATGTATTAATGGTTTAAGGTACAAGGTCAAGGGATTAGGTTTGAGGGTTTAATGTATATGGCAGAGGGTTGAGGAATTAGGGTTTAAGGGTTAAGGGTTGAGGTTTTAGGGTATAGGATTGAGGGATTAGGGTTAGAGTTCAGGTTGTAGGGTTTAAGGTTTAAGGTATAGGGTTGATTTTGTAGAGTATAGGGTATAGTGTTTAGGATTATGGTTGAGGGTTAATGTACATGCTTGAGAGTATAGGGTATTGTGGTGAAACTTTGTATCACATATAAAATGAGACATACATAGCACTTAGAACATTTCATAATCTATCCAAAAAAGGTCTCATTGATGTACCTCAACCCAACCCCCTATTGACACATGATAAGAGTTGAAAATCCTTTACAAAATCAAAATTTTCAAAATGTGAGTGTGCTTTGGAAAAGTTAAAATATGGTCATTTAAAGAGAAAGACAAAATGTGCTCACATTTTAATGTGAGAAAATTTTATATTTCTCTAAAATTTGTAAAAAGGGTAGGAAACCCTTGATCCAGGTCTGCATGCTTTTTTATTCTCCTTCTTGTGCATGTGATCTTTAAAAAAATACATTTTTTAGGCTTAGAAGGTAGATTTCAAATATTTAAATATAGATTTGATCAATAAAACAAAGAAATAAAAAGCACAATTTTTTTGGAAAGCACAAGAAAAACACACAAATTTAATGTGGTTCACCCAAAACTAGGTTACATCCACCAACACAAGGTCTAGTATATATTAAAATTCTAGTAAATAACCTTTACAATGCATGCAACAAAATTTGTAACCTGTAGCAATTTTTTTCATCATGTTTTTCACTTGTTGTTTCTACACAACCATTGCTATAGCTACCCATTGTGCTTCTTGCATTTTTTTAGCAATTTCTTTGCAAATTTTTGCTAATGTTTTTCATGATCTTCTTCCCTCAAAAATCATCCCCAAGTAATTTTATAATCTCCCACACATGTCCCATTAGTTACAAATGAAGTGTGGCCATTGGTTGTGCCTCATGCACCCAATAAAACATTTTCTTTGGGTGGCTACATTTAACATTTTCAATTGTCTTATGACTTTATAATAAATAATGTTGTAACCAATAACTTCCATCATTTAATATTTTTTTATAACTACCTTTTAGATACAAATGCAGCATAAAGCTTTAATAAGTTCGGAAAATAAAATAAAATAAGATAAATATGAAGATTTTATTTGAGTCTGATTGGTCTCCATAACACAACAATCTCCCACTTGGAGACTAATCATAACACCATTGCCCCTGCAACTCCCACTAGAAATCAACACCTTGGACCCTATAATTCCCTTTTACTTAAATTCAACCTTGAAGACCAACCGAAGTTGAAGAGAAGCTTAGCTTCTCCCTTGTCACCGCCTTCATAAATATATCCAATGGATTTCCATCTATATCTATCTTTTCTAGCTTAATTTTTCCATCCTCCAACACCAATCGAATGAAATGATATCTCAACTATATGTGTTTGGTTTTAGAGTGCAGGGAAATTTATTTTGCAAGATCTATAGCATTTTGACTATTCGCAGACAAGTAGCTTTCATCCTACTATTTGCCAAAATCTTCTTTGAAAAGTTTTAGCCATATTATCTCCTTTGCTACCTTTGTTGCAACTACATACTCTTCATCCATGGTGGATAGAGAAACTAACTTTTGCAACCGAGAAATCCAACTCACTTATGTCCCACCAATTGTAAATACATAATCCATGGTACTACACCTAGTATCAATGTCCCCTACCAAATTTGAGTCAACATATCCTTTTAAATCAGTATTAGAGCCCCCAAAACATAAAAATTTATTAATGTACCTATCAAATACCTGAGAATCTATTTTATCACATTCCAATGCTCAACAACAGAATAACTCATATACCTTCTAACAACTCCTATGGCATCTGCCATATCCAGTCTTGTGAATTCCATGGTGTACATTAAACTACCTACAACTAAGGCATATGGTACCTTGGACATTTTTTCTTCCTCCTATTGTGTCTTTGGACACACATCCTTAGTCAATTTGATATGACTAGGAAAAGGTGTGCTGACAGCTTTTGCATTCTCCATATGAAATCTCTACAACACCTTTTCAACATAATCAACTTGAGATAAAAAAGAAAAAAATTATTGTTCATATCTCTTGTAATCTTTTGAATACCAAGGATTTGCTTTGTTTCCCCCAAATCCTGCATATCAAATGAATTTTCTAATTGTTGTTTTAACTCCCTTATGTGTTCCATATCATCAACATATAAATATAAAATATTGTAGCTATCATCATCTAACCTCTTAAAGTGAACATAATGGTTTGAATTACACTAACTATAGCCTTTCTCAACCATAAAACTATCAAATTTAATATACCATTGTTGAGGTGCTTGCTTCAAGCCATATAAACTTTTCTTCAATCTGCACACTACTTTCTCCTTACCTTTGACCTCAAGTACTTGTGGTTTTTCCATATACATTTCTTCTTCCAAATCATCATGGAGAAAGGTTTTTTTAACATCAAGCTATTCTAAAAGAAAATATTCAGCAACCACAATACTCAAAACAATATGAATAGAAGTCATTTTAACAACTGGAGAAAATATTTCATCAAAATCAATGCCCTTTTCTATGCAAATCCCTTTACAACTACTTTGGATTTAAATATTTTCTTACCTCCATATTCCTCTTTCAACCTATAAACCCATTTATTTGGTAAAGCCTTTTTACTTGCAGACAACTTGCAAGAGTCCCAAGTCTTGTTTTTCAGCAAGGAGTCCATTTCTTATTCCATTCCATGCTCCCACCAAGCCTTGGCATCCACCTGCATAGCTTCATTATAACATTTTGGTTCACCAACATTAGTTAATAAAATGGAATACAAAGAGGGAGAAACTTTTTTCATAGGTCTACTTATCCTTGAAGATCATTTAACATTCACCAGATTTTGTAGTATTTGTTGTTTTCATTGTTTTTGTTGTTGCAAAGCATGAGGAACCATTGGAACATCATTGTTTAGAGTATTGTCTAGAACTACTTAATTAGTTTATTTCTTCTCATGATGTTGTAATTGATCTTTGTACAACACTTTCTCATTGAATATGACATCCTTGCTTCTCACAATTTTCTTTTTTTTTTAAATCTCATAGCCTAAAACCAAATTCATCAATGCCATATCCAACAAATATATATTTCTTTGATTTTTCATCAATCCTGGTTCTATTTTTAGAATCTATATGTGCAAATGCTTCACAACTGAAGGTTTTGAGAAAAGAATAACTCACCTTCTTACCCATCCATGCTTCCTTTTGAATACCACAACCCAAAGGATTAGAGGGACCTCTATTAATAAAATAAATAACAATGTTTACAACCTCTACCCACATGTTTAAAGGTAACCTAAGTTGTAATCTCATAGTCTGTGCATGTTCCATTATTGTTCTATTCATGTGCTCAACCACTCTGTTTTCTTGTGGAGTCCTTGGAACCATTTTCTGCCTACGAATACCATTAGAGGAACAATAATATTCAAACTATTTTCTGCAATACTCACCACCATTATTAAATTTGAGACATTTCAACTTTTTACCTATCTCATTCTTAACCAATCTTCTCCATTTTTTAAAAGTTTCAAATACATTAGATTTTTGCCTAAAGAAATAAATTCATACCTTCCTTATTGCATCATCTATGAATGTAACATAATACTAAGAGCCACAAAGAGAAGATACTTGAGCTAGTCCCCATAAATCTGTATGCACAAGCTCCAATTTCTCATCTTTCTTTTGCTTCCCATCCTTGAGAAAAATTACTCTCTTTTGTTTCCCATACACACAACATTCATAGAAATCCATATTAACACATTTTAGACCTCGTAAAAAAATATTTTATTGAATTAATTTCATACCTTTTGTACTCATATGCCCAAGTCTATTATGCCATAGTGTTGATTCAGAGCCCACAATAATTGCCTAATTTTTTGCCTACGGAAGTATAGCAACTATTCTTGAACATTGGTTTTTATCTGCAATAGCTAAAGTAGAAGGAACATTATGACCTATAGAAAGATATAAGGTGCCTACTTTCACACCTTTTTCTACCACTAAGGCACCTTTTGTAACCTTCCAATTTTTATTACTAAATGTAACAACACAACCTTCATCATCTAGTTGCCTTGCTGAAATTAAATTTCTGCTTAACCTTGGAACATGCCTTGCCTCATGTAGTAGCAAATGATTTTCATTCTATAACTTGATCTCAATTCTTCCCTTTCCAAAAATCTAACAGGGTTTGTTATCTCCCAAATAAACCTACCCAAAATCCCCTAAGACATAATTAAGAAAATAACTTCTATGGGGCATAGTATGAAATGAAGCCCTTGATTCTAACACACAAGAATCATCAAGATTATCAAGGGAAAGAATCAAAGCATCCTCATTAGATTTATTACTTACCACATTTTTCTCTTTATTTCCTTCATTTTTGTCTCCTTTATTCTTTTGAGACCAACAATCTTTCTTTAAATGACCCAATTTACTGCAGTACCAACAATCCCTCTTATCTCTAGATTGGGACCTCTCATCCTTTGATTTTCCTTATGAATTCCCACAACCTCCAAAAAAAATTTCTCTCCTTTGTTTTTCCCTTGCTTTCTACATTCAAAACACTGTCTGATGTGGATGTACCACTTGAGCTTTTCCTAAAAATTTCCTCACTCAAAATAACACCAACAACATCATCAAATTTCATCTCTAGAAATAGAATTACTAACTACCATTACCAAGTTGTTCCAGCTTTCAAGAAAAGAACACAGAATCAAAAGGGCCCTAACTTCTTCATCAAAGTTTACATTAATAGAAGTCAATTGACTAGTAACCATATTAAACTCATTTAAATGATCAACAAATAACCCACCTTCTACCATTTTCTTATTAAATAAATTCTTTAGAAGAAATACCTTATTTGAAGCAGAAGGATTTTCATATAACTTTTCCAGGGTCTTCATCAAATCTTTAGTCATCTTTTCTTCTAAAATATTAAAGACCACCGATTGTGCCAAGCATAAATGAATACTACCAAGTTCCTTTCTATTAAGAATATCCTAGTCCTCATTAGACATAGCTAAGGGTTTCTTGGATTTCCCTTCTAATGGCCACCATAAATCCTTCTGATAAAGATGGTCCTCCATCTCCATCTTCCATAATTAAAATTTTTTCCGATTGAACTTGTTAACCTTCAACTTACGCTCATCTACCATAACTCCCACCCAACTGTAAGACCTTCCTACAAAGGATAATTGAATACAACCAACTTTGATACCACTTTTTAGTGTTAGAAGGTAGATTTCAAATAGTTAAATGCATATTTGATCAATAAAACATGGAAATAAAACACACCAAAATTATTGAAAGCTAAAGAAGAACACAAAGATTTAATGTGGTTCACCCAAAACCAGGCTACATCCACCAAAACAGGGTCCAATATATATTAAACTTCCAATAAATAATCTTTACAATGCATGTAGTAACATCTGCAACCTATAGCAATATTTTTTGACATCACATTTTTCACTTGTTTTTACATAGCCATTGCTAGGGTACCTGAGGTGCTTTGTGCATTTTTCCAGCCACTGCTTTGCAAATTTATCCTAATGTTTTTCATGACCTACTACCCTCAAAACTCATCAGTGCCAAGTATTTTTATATACTCCTACACATGTCCCATTGGTTGTGCCTATGCACCCAATAAAACATTTTCTTTTGGCAGCTAAATTTAATAAAAATATTGTAACTAATCACTTCTAGCATTTAATATTTGTATGTAACCACCTTTTAGATGCAAATGCAACATATATATTTAATAAATGTAGAAAATAAAATAAAATAAGATAAATATGAAGATTTTATTTGAATCTAATTGCTCTCCATAACACAACAACATTTTCATGTTGAAACCTATAAATAGTGGTTCTCTAATCTTTTGGGAGATATGATAACTAATTTCCTACAAGTTTCACTTAAGGAAACCTTAGAGGTCTCAATTAAGTGATATATTGAGGAAAAGAGATCTTCAATAAGGTGTCCTAGGGTGTGATTTAAGCTATAGAAGGGGTTCACCACCAAGCTAGGGCTTGGAAAGACTATAAATGTAAATAATATGCAAAACTTAAACAAATGACCTAGAAATGGACTCAAATCATAACAATAAACTAGAAAAGTATAGAGGTGCACCTAGAAATTTGAATGTGCTTAAAACAAGGTCTAAAATCCTAAAAAAATTTACTTTAGTGCTCACTAGGACTCATACACCAGGTTGGGCAATTTTTTCTTGGATTAGGGTTTCTATGTAAAAAACTAGAATCTGGCAGTGACAAATCTAAATCCTTTCAAACTTAGAAAATCTGTTACACTGGGACTCATACACCACAAGTGGTGTATTAATCATATTCTTCTTTTAAAAAAATTTAAGGTCAGGATCTATCCTTCTATCTTTGCTCTTCCTTCTCAACTTCATTTCCAAATCCGAACCTATTAAAAAGCCTACAAAATGGAATATTGTATTGATTTGCTTGTGGGGGGTTTTCCTTGGTCAAACCCCTAGTTCAGTAATTAAACCTTGATATAAATGATAGATATTGAAACAAAGTGTGAGAGAAAGCCCTAATCTTATGTGCATCTAAGATTGGGAGACCTAAAATGCAATGAAACCCTATTCTAATGTGCTAGAATAAGATGCATGAATGAAACTTAGAGATAATGAATCACTTTGGGAGATCTTTAATCACCATAATAAGTCATAATAATGCATGTACCTTCCTTTAGGTAGAAAGTAGAGTGATAATGGATGATGGAATCACTTAGGAAACAATTGATTAGGTTTGGCTCAATGGCTAGTTGCATTTTCCCAGCCTAGAATCCATCATAATTCACCATAGGAAACCATCATCAATCCTTGAAAATGCTAGATATTGAATGAAAGTGAGCCTAAAGACCTATAAAAACACTATTATGTTGCTCCAAGACTGTGACTTTTCTTGCTACTTTATCTTGAATGCTCTTGTGAAATAATGCTTGAGTGCTTTTGAGTGCTCAAATCTTAAATTACTTTTCTAAATGAAAACAATGATTTGAAACCTTGTTTATATAGGCACTTCATCAAATTTACCATTTATTAGATCTAAAATGCTAACATAAACCAAAAAATTGAATTGAAAACCTTAATTTCATACTCAAACCCTAAAAACGGGCCACAAAGGTGGTGTATAGATCCCACCTAGGGGGACTCATATGCCCAAGGTGGGGTATGAGTCCCACCCTAGCTTTTTGGGGTGAGTAAATGTCAAGTTATTAGGAATTTAAATTCCTTTGTTGATTTTGTTAGGATTTCAATTGGAATAAGCTTGGAGATCCAAAATAAAGTGTTTTAGGGGCCTATTAATGATGATTTAGAGGGTCATAAATGCAAGGGTGATAAAATGGATCCAAAGTAAGTGTGAAATTGTACCATCTCCAAGAAGCAAGTATAATATTCTACATTGTATTTAGCACCCACTTTAGCACCCATATGACTCTATGTGCATATGCAAGCTAAAGGAATCTAAACAATAATCTTCATTTCATAAAAGGATTCTCAAATGGATTCATTTGCAAAAACAAGGGAATGAAGCCCCCATTGTAGTTATCTGTAAAACCATAATGTTAGGAACCACATCCTACAAAACAAATTCATTATTCATTCAAATATCCTCTTATCTAACTTCTAGAAATCAAATTCGAGGGTAGATATATGGCCCCCCTTTATTCCACTTGCTTTATGGAGGTGGAATCAATGTAGCAGTCTAATTGCATCGAACTGCTTGCATAAGTCATATAAGAGAGTATTTCCAAGTACTATACCACATAAAGATAGATGCTTGATGAGAATGGGAGTGAAATCATGAATCCAATGCAACAAATGATGTCAAAAATAGAGTTCTCTAGCCCCTAATATGCTAGTTTGAGTGAAAAATAACTTTTAACCCTAATATGCAAATGACCTAACTTAAACATGTAAGAGTAAAAAGTGAAGTAATTTGTAATCATTTTGTCATTTTCCTTCTTGTAGCTTGATGGGTATGTGCAGGATCATGATGGGCCAAAAAGTGGCAATATGATGGGTATTTGTAGGGTATGTAGCTAACAATTTTTTTTTACCTAAAATTGATGAAATGAAAAGGGTTTTTAAAGGAGATTCTCAACTTTCCACCAATATAAATTATGCTTTACTTTGAATTTAATAAATAATTATTATTTATTTTCTATTTGAATTATGACTAAAGTCCTCATTGATAGGTTGATTGAAAAACATCTATAGCTTTCAAACGGTATCACATTTTTTGAATCCAAAACATGCGTGACATTCTATGCTTCACATACTATAGGATTAAAAAAAGAGAAATTAAATTTCATGAAGTTTTGACTAAGTTAAGGTGGTCAAATGTACAATTTTTTTATATTTTTTAAAATTTGTAATAAAAAATTCATAATTAATTATTTCCTTGGAAAAAAATTACAAAAGAATATGCATCACATCTAGACATGAGTCCTCATTATGTCTAAAATCTTATAAAAAAATATTATCATTTTATTGTGGTTAGGTGGTCAGATAGACACCTACTTCTTATATTTCCCTAAAATTTAAGTACTACTACATTGAAATTTCAAATTTTCACCAAATAGATTTAAAAAAAAAAAACCTAGTAGTTTAGAAACTACATTCAATTTACTACAGAATCTATTGTTACATATTTTTGAAATAATATTGTTAACTTATTCAAATTTTTATGTCAAGTTTCCTAACTTTGATTTTTTTGAATTTGTTGCCACTTAAGGGCCTATTTTTTCCATGATGATCCTGCACATACCCTAATTTTGATGGAGAGTGAGTGATAATGTTGACTGTTCTAGCATACCTCCCCCCAAGACTTGATAGCCTACATGAGGAGGTAGCGCGAGGTGACCTGCAACATATGGTGAGTGGATTCTTCTCTTCCTTAGCTTTGTTTTTATGCATTTATTTTATGTTTTATGCATTTCTACATAGATTTAGGACATTGGAAGAAAAAGTCATAAAGCATCCATTTTTTTTGTGATGTGTCCCACTTTTTTGCAAAGTGTCTCATTTCTTAGCGAATTGTCTCTAAAAGGGAATAAAGTGTCTAGGACCACTAGAAAATTACCCTAGAGAAAATGTAGCACACTTTTTGACTATTGATTTATATATTTAAGATTTTAGAATGCTTATAGGTGATATTTTTTCTATTTTATTAAATTCCTTTGTGATGCTGATAGTGTCTTAGTGGTAGAATCTTATGTCACTTACAAGACCTCATCATGGCATTATCGAAGAGGGGTAGATAGACCTTTCAGGCCATAAGATTATATTGGGTGTATCTCATTCCATTGATGAGATACCATGATTCCATGCTTATGTCATTAGCATAGAGATGGGATGTAGACACATGCACATTTTTTCTACCAACCAGCGAGATGACAATCACTCTAGAGGATGTACATCACATCCTTTGAGTTCCCATTTTAGGCAAGAGATTCCATTTCATAGAGGACTGTACATACAAGCAGATGCAAGTAGATATAGGGTATTGTATTGGAGGACTAGTTCAAGATGAGAACATGGGGCCACATATTGAGCTATAGTGGCTACTCTATACATGATTTCCACTTGTGAGACAGATTATGATTTTCACCGTAGCACTAGCACTAGTCCTAGATGGTCAGGGAACACACTTGGATGGAGGCCTAGTTCACATGATATGGGAGGGAGCATCACAAGACCATCTACGCATGGGTTCAGAGCATGCTTGCACATCTATAGTACAATTTAGGATGATTCACTTATCATGAGGTCCAGAGCATGGTGCATTGTATACTTCTATATATTTGGTGCCTAAAGCATATCACATGCACTATGTTGACAATATTTCTATCTATATGTGCTCTAGGATATCCATGGTCATTTAGTTATCCACTTAGATAAGCATGGCAGTATGGAGATTTTCATTTTTAGAGAGTCAGATTTGACTAACTAGATCAAGAGGAGATCTTGAGGAGACCCTACCAATTGATACCACAATAGCCAGATGAGGCTCAACAGTTGAGGAGGATGTAGAGGAACAAGAGTTTACTAGGGAGACATGATAACATAGTAATACCATTCTACTACAATCGTGTCATGAGATAGTTTAGACAAGTACAGGTTCCACTAGTAGCATGACCATTTTGTAAGCAATTAGTGTGGAGTGTTGGGAGGCCAAGAGATATGAGATGATTAATAGTGGATGATGTTGTACCCAATGACTTAGATGACACAAATTTCAACATGCCCCCAATCTTTGACACTGATGAAATCAGTGCTACAAATGCATATGAGGAGTGGTCGGCCACACCATGACCAACTTTGGTATTTCCTATGGATTAGCATATAGGCTTTGTGGGGCCTCTTCTAGATCAGAGGGATGAGAAGGAGGAGACATGTGAGGATACAGGGGTCAGGGTAGTAGACCTATTTGTAGATGAGGTATTGGAGGACTACAACAAGGAGGTAGACTCAGACTATGAGGAGGGGGAGGAGGACAAGGAGGAGGACAAAGAGGATGAGGAGGATGAGGGCTAGCTAATGGGTGATGATAGTGATATAATAGGTGAGAGCCCATTTACCCATGAGTGGAGAGATTCAACTCCCACCCTTTTTAGTAGATCATAGTCAGTAGCCGTGGCATGTTCCAACACATATGAGCATGGAGAGGTTAGTACATCTTATATGCCTCCTACACAAGATGAGGTTGTTCTTACACAGTTGGTTGGAGATCTTTGTGATGACATGTTATTTATGATTATGCTTATTCTTTCATGATTATGCTTTTGGTTTATGTATATATATCATGATGTGTATTGATTAGCTTTATGATTTCTATCTTGCAGGGTCTGTGAGATAGTTGCATGATCTCTATCAACAAGCAACTACAAATATAATACCTCCTTTAGTCTTAGATCAGGCTATTGACATAGACTATGTGCCCCCACCTATCATGTTGTAACACCCAGAGTTGTTTAGGCCTTATGTTAGATTGAGAGTAGCATAGAAGGGTGCTACTAGGTGCCCTGATTGAGATGAGGCTACATATGAGGAGCTTCAATCATCTTGATATCTAGTGGAGGTAAAGAGACTTCATGCAAATATTTCCAGGCTATAGGCAGATAGAAACCACATAGAGTGAGAGCACCTAGAGGTTGTTGGATGGGAGGCCATGACTGTTGGATGAGCAAAGGGCCTACAGTATGCACTGGATTCTCTTATTAGCTCATGATCGCATACTGTTATTTCTCGATAGACCATCTCTAGATGGGTGTGATCACTAGGTCCCGAGGTATCTAGTAGGCACAAGCCACACTAGCATTGTATATTTGAATGCATGTACTTTAAAACTATGTGATATATATATACTCATTTACAGTTGATTGTTTACACTTATGTGTTTAAATTAGATGGCAATGTGATTTAACAAATAATCTTTATAAGACTATTTAATAAATGTGTCCATGATCTAACATGTTTTACATGTGATCTAATTAAATTTACCCTAGTCTATTTTAGATGCAACACTATGATTAAGTATGTTATGCTAAATTGATCTAATTAAAGAACATTACATTCATATAAGGATCTAATCTAGCATAACCTACAAGATGAACTTGAATAGTATGAAACCTAAAGTAATCACCTAAAATTAATTTAAATAATTACTTTAGTATTCAAGACAAACAAATGATTATTTTTCAAGAACAAAGCAATGCAAGAGAATATAGGATGTCATCTACTAACTCTAACATCACTACTTTATAATTCACACTATTCAAGAAGATTAGATATAGTATCGATGTAAATGTGTGACATTAGTAGGTTCTTTAAGAGGTGTGCCATCCACTTCTATTAATGTGTATGCTCCAAACCCATAAATTTCATCAATTAGGTGAGGTCCTAATCAATTAGGGCTGAATTTTCCTTTTTTAGTTGAGGTAACATTGACGTTACATTGATTCTCAAATAACACCAAATCACCTTTAGTAAATGCATGAGGGATGACATTATCATTGTAACTATGTTGCATTTTCTAGAGTAAGCTTGGAGATGTTCAAGAAGGTTGATGCACTGATTGTCAAGCATTTCAAGATTATCCAATCATTGTTCTTTATAAGTATTATCATCAACAAGTCCTTGAAGAGCGAGCTTTAATGAAGGAATCTCTAACTCTAAGGGAATTATTGCCTCGATACCATATAAAAGGTTATAATGAGTATTCCTAGTTGATGTTATAATACTAGTATGATAAGCCATACTAGTATGATATTCCCAGTTGACTTCATGCAAAGATTTCCAAGCTATAGGCATATAGAGACCACATAGAGTGAGAGCACCTAGAGGTTGTTGGATGGGAGGCCACGACTGTTGGACAAGTAGGGGGACTATATTATGCACTGGATTCTCTTATTAGTTCACAATTGCATATTGTTATTTCTCGATGGACCATCTCTAGATGGGTGTGATCACTAGGTCCTGAGGGATCTAGTAGGCACAAGCCACACTAGCATTGTATATTTGAATGCATGTACTTTAAAACTATGTGATATATATATATATATGCTCATTTATAGTTGATTGTTTATGCTTATGTGTTTAAGTTAGATGGCTTGATATGATTTAACAAATAATATTTGTAAGACTATTTAATAAATGTGTCCATGATCTAACATGTTTTACATGTCATCTAATTCAAACTACGGGTATGTGCATGATCATGATGGGCCAAAAAGTGGCAATTTGATGCGTATTTGTAGGGTATGTTGCTGACAACTTTTTTTAAACCCAAAATTGACAAAATGAAAAGGTTTTTTAGAAGAGATTCTCAAATTTTTACCAATATAAATTATGCTTTACTTTGAATTTAATAAATAATTATTATTCATTTTCTATTTGAATTACGACTAAAGTCCTGATTGATAGGCTGATTGAAAAACATCTATAGCTTTCAAATGGTATCACATTTTTGGAATCCAAAACATGCATCACATTCTATGATTCACATACTATAGGATTAAAAAAAAAATTTGAATTTCACGAAGTTTTGACCAAGTTAAGGTGGTCGACATATGAGTTTTACATTTTTTAAAAGTTGTAATAAAAATTTATAATTAATTATTTACTTAGAAAAAAATTACAAAAAAATATGCATCACATCCAAACAAGATTCCTCTACTTATGTCTAAAATCTTATAAAAAAATATTATCATTTTATTGTGGTTAGGGTGGTTAGATAGACACCTACTTCTTATTTTTTCCCTGAAATTTAAGTACTACTGCATTGAAATTTTAAATTTTCACCAAATAGATTTAAAAATAAATAAATAAACATAGTATTTTAGAAACTACATTCAATTTTCTACAAATTTTATTCTTACATATTTTTGAAATAATATAGATAACTTATTCAAATTTTTACGTGAAGTTGCCTAACTCTGATTTTTCTAATTTTTTTGCCACTTAAGGGCCTATTTTTTCCACGATGATCCTACACATACCCCTACCCTAGTTTATTTTAGATGCAACATTATGATTAAGTATGTTATGCTAAATTGATCTAATTAAAGAACATTAAATGCATATAAGGATCTAATCTAACATAACCTACAAGATGAACTCGAATAGTATGAAACCTAAAGTAATCACCTAAAATTAATTTAAATAATTACTTTAGTAATCAAGACAAACAAATGATTATTTTTCAAGAATGAAGCAATGCAAGAGAATATATAATGTCATCTAATAACTCTAACACCGCTACTTCATCATTCACACTATTCAAGAAGATTAGATATAGTATTGGTAAAAATGTGTCACATTAATAGTTTCTTTAAGAGGTGTTCCAACCATTTCTATTAATGTGTATGCTCCATACCCATAAATTTCATCAATTATGTGAGTTCCTAACCAATTAGGGCTGAATTTTCCTTTTCCAGTCGAAGCAGCTCATTGCCGTTACATTGATTCTCAAATAACACCAAATCACCTTTAGTAAATGCATGAGGGATGATGTTATCATTATAACTATGTTGCATTTTTCTAGAGTAAGCTTGGAGATGTTCAAGAAGGTTGATGCACTATTCATCAAGCATTTCAAGATGATGTAATCATTGTTCATTATAAGTATTATCATCAACAAGTCCTTGAAGAGTGAGCCTTAATGAAGGAATCTCTAACTCCAAGGGCATTATTGCCTCAATACCATAGAAAAGGTTATAATGAGTATTCTTAGTTGTTGTTCTAATACTAGTATGATAAGCCCATAATGCGTATGTCAACTATGTGTGCCAATCCTTATTATGTTTTCTTACTATTTTCCTTAATATTTGGTCAACAGTCTTATTAGTTGATTTAGCTTGACCATTAGATTATGGGTAGTAGGGTGTTGAAAAAAGATGTTGAATGTTGAATGTATCTAAGAAGGTCTTGAAATCATTATTCTTAAATAGTGTCCCATTATCTGAAACTAATGTGAAAGGAAGTCCAAAGTGAGCAATAATGTGTTCCAATATAAAATGACAAATTACATCAATAGATGTTGAACGAAGAGGAATGGATTCTACCCATTTCATGAAATAATCTATTGCGGTAATTATAAAGGTATTTCCAATAGAAGGAGGTGAAATATTTCCAATAAGATCTAGACCCCACACCAAGATAGGCCAAATAGAAATTTGGGCATGAAGCTTAGAAGTGAAAGCGTGAATCAAACTATTACACTCTTAACATTTGTGACATTTCTTAACCTATTCAAATCAATCTTGTTCCATATTACTCCAATAGTATCCTATGCAGACTAACTTTTTAACTAATGACCTTCCTCCAAAATGACCTCCACAAGCACCTACATGAGCTTCCACAAGTGTTATGGGTATTTCAGAATTTTTAAGGAATCTAAGTAAAATACCATTGAAGGACCTTCTATATAGCACACCAGTGAGGGTTGTATATCTAGACATGAGTTTTCGAAGGCGAGCTTGAATATTCTTAGTTTTCAGCTTAGGAAAGGTACCTTATTTTAAATAATTAAATATTGATGCATACCATTCACTAGAGCTTTCCTCAGTGGTTGATAACACTTCAACTTTAGATTCTATTGATGGTTTCATAATTGTATGTATAATGAATGTGAAATATTTTGAAGGATCTTGAGGAAATATCAAGGAAGATGCACATTCCATTGCATTCATATGTCAATTATCTTTTCATGGGATGTTATCAATGGTGTACAAATAAAACTTTTCTAGCAAAGTCATTGTGAGATCCTTATATTTTGATAAAATTCCATGTTTCTCTTGATATGTTCTATTTATTTCTTAATGACTAATTATGAATCACCAAATATCTTAATTTCTCATGCTCCTAGATTTAAACTAGCATGTAATCTAGCAATTAATGCTTCATACTTTGTTGTATTATTTGTGCATAGGAAGTTTAAGCGATAATACAAGGGAATAGGCTTTCCTTCAGGAGAGATTATTATAACCCCTAGACTGGAGCCAATTCTACACTTAGAGCCATCAAAGTACAACTCCCATGTGTCCATTTCAATTGTCAACACATTATCATTGGGGAATGAATCATTATTAGATAACGCAAGGGGAGAGGGGTTTTTAGCTAACTAGTCAGTCAAGGCTTGTCCTTTAATTGCATTTTGTGAGAAAAATTTATGGTCAAACTCAGTTAACAACATAACCCATTTAGCTAAATGTCCTAATAAATCTATTTTAGTGAAAATATGTTTTAAAGGATCGAATTTCATCATCATAGTTATTTCAGCATTTAGTAACTAATGTATCAATATACTAGTAGCAAATACAAAATTGAAACATTGTTTTTCTATCATTGTGTATCATGTTTCATAATCAATTGAAGTTTGGCTAATGTAATAAACAACATGTTTTTTTATCATTTTCATCTTGTTGAACCAACAATGCTACGAGAGCATGGGTTGATGTTGTGTAAAGGATTAATGGTTTGTCTTGCATAGAAGTTTGTAAAACAGGTGGAGTAAATAGGTAATCTTTCAAACTCTCAAAATCCTATTTGTGATCTTTATTCAAATTAAATGAAATCTCCTTCTTAAGAAGAAGGGTAATGTTCGATCTACTAGGGATGCTAGAAAATGAAGGATAGCTTAAATTCTTCCTTGTAAATTTTTCAATCGAGAAATGCTTTGAGGAGGTGGCATGTTAACTATAGCATCAATTTTCTTCGTGTCTGCCTCAATGCCTCTGTCAGATACTATAAAACCTAAAAAAATTCCACTATCTATGCCAAAGACACACTTTTTTGGATTCAATATCATGTTTTATTTTTGCATCCATTCAAACATTTTTTGAAGGATATTCACATTGTCTTGTCAATTTAAATATTTGGCTAAAATATCATCAACATAATCTTCTAGAATTTTATGTATGTAATCATGAAATATCAATGTCATAGCTCATTGATATGTTGTGCTTGCATTCTAATCCAAAAGGCGTGACTACCCAAAAAAATGTTCCCTAATATATAGTAAATTTTGTTTTGTATTGATCTTGAGGGTTAATAAATATTTGATTATATCCAAAAAAATCCATCCATGAATGACAACAAAGCATGTCCTACAGGTGATTCCACTATCATTTCAATATTAGGAAGGGAAAATCATCTTTTAAAGATGCTTTATTTAAATCACAAAAAATTGTACACATCCTAATATGATTATCAGGTTTCACAACTACTACAATGCTCAAGATCCAAGGGGAATAATTTATAGGGCGTATAAAACTAGCTTCAAGGAGTTTTTCAATCTTGGCCTTAACTAATAAGGATATCTTAGGATTCATCTTTTGTATCTTTTTCCTAATTGGTTTAGAATTTTCACAAAGGACTATGTTGTGTGTTACTATTTTAGCATCAATTCCTAGCATATCCAAATAATTCCTAGCAAAAAGTTTAGGAAAGTCACGAAGTAAAGTTCCATGGTCTTCTTGTTCATCTTCATCTAGGAACTTTCCTCTCTTAATCACTTTTTCTTCATTAGTGATATCCATCAATATTTTGATTGTATCTCCCAAAGGAAGTGCAATTTTTTTTCATGAATTTAGGGTTGTATTCTCCATTTTCTTTATCAATCTCACTACTTTCCTTGTCTTCATCTTCTTGCTTAGCACTAATCATAGCACATGGAACCCATTCCTTTTTAGTAGGAGTAAATGGTTTATCATAAACTCCTAACATTTATTTCAAGGCTTCATCATCTTTAAAGTATTCTAATGATGCTTCACAAGTTGTATCAATCAATTCAAGATGCTTTAAGGTGAGAGTTGTTTTAGGCTTACACGTGATGATGTTGATGTTTAACTAGGGTCTTTTCATTGCTTGTGCTATCTAAGAAGGGTAATATCCCAAACAACTTTTTTCTTCTTGTGTGTTAGGCTCTATAGGAACATTGATGCCTTTTTCTTTCTTTCCACATCCTTTTCCACTATATCCAAGTTGTTTCATAAGCTCATAACCTCTTTTATAAAGTCTCTCCATTTCTTTTGGGTTTGGTGGTTGTCGATAATCCATATCATAAAAAAAAAATTTATACCTTGTGTCTTCTTCTAGAGTAGATAAGGTAGATGCTTGTGAGTTTTCTTCCAAATTCTACATTGACATTACCATTAGTTGCTTTTTTTTTCAGTTTCTTTTGTTGTGATAGTGTTTTCTCCTATAAACAAAGATGTGAACTCTAAGGAACCCTAATCATCTCCCAATAACTTTGACACTTTTTCTATCTCTTGTTTCTCTTCTTTCATAGGTTCTATGTTCAATTTTGGAATTAATGTGTTCAGAGGACTTGTCGTTCCTTTTTCAACTTGAAAGCGACTTTCAAGCTCATGATCTACTTCAATTTGGTATACTTTTGGGTATGTGCAGGATCATGATGGGCCAAAAAGTGGCAATATTATGGGTATTTGTAAGGGTATGTGGCTGACGACTTTTTTTTACCCAAAATTGATGAAATGAAAAGGGTTTTTAGAGGAGATTCTCAGCTTTCCACCAATATAAATTATGATTTAATTTGAATTTAATAAGTAATTATTATTTATTTTCTATTAGAATTACGACTAAAGTCTTGATCGATAGGCTGATTGAAAAACATCTATAACTTTCAAACGGTATCACATTTTTTGAATCAAACATGTCACATTCTGCTTCACATACTATAGGATTAAAAAAAGAAAATTAAATTTCATGAAGTTTTGACCAAGTTAAGGTGGTCGACATATGAAGTTTTTATATTTTTAAAAGTTCTAATAAAAAATCATAATTAATTATTTATTTGAGAAAAAATTACAAAAAAATATGCATCACATCCGACATGAGTCCTCTACTTATATATAAAATCTTATAAAAAATATTTATAATTTTATTATGGTTAAGGTGGTTAGACAGAACCTACTTCTTATTTTTTCCCTAAAATTTAAATACTACTGCATTGAAATTTAAAATTTTCACTGAATAGATTTTATTTATTTTTAAATAAAACTAGTAATTTAGAAACTACATTCAATTTTCTACAGATTCTATTCTTACATATTTTTGAAATAATATAGATAACTTATTAAATTTTTTACATCAAGTTTCCTAACACTGATTTTTCTAAATTTTTTGCCACTTAAGGGCCTATTTTTTCCATGATGATCCTACACATAGCCTTTATTTTTATAGATATACTTCATGATATGATGAAGAGTTGAAGGCACCACATGCATCTCATAAATCCAAGGTCTCCCTAAAAGAATATTTTATGAAAGATCATGAGGGATAACATGAATATGAGTTTGTAAGGTAGCCTTTTCAACTATAATAGGAAAACTAATCACACCAAGTGGTTCCTTTCGTACATTATCAAATCCTCAAATAAATAAGGAGTTAGGTTCAATTCTTGATTTATCCATGCCAAGTCTATCCAAAAGGGTCACACTATAGGGTGGATTTAGAATAGTGGTTTACACTTTCTAAGAGGAAGGAAATTTTGCATTTTTTCCTTTCACCATACTGAATGGGTTCGGCCGAATGAATGAAAGCCCAAATAAAAAAACATATTTAAACAGGTTCGGTCAAACATGGGTTCGACCGAACCCCCTTAATATGACAAAAACAAAAAATTGTTTCATTTTAACCTATCACTTTTACTTTGTTCTTTTACCAGTCACTGTCCCTGGTGCGTGCGGTGAACAGAGACCATGACAGTGACCAAACAAGGTTTCTCTTTCCGGTGAAAGCAAATTTTTGTTCGTCTCTTCAAAGTTCGTCATTCCAGTTTGCATATTGAGCACTATTGAGCACTAGGTATTTAAAATTCAATTTTTTAGAGTTCAAAATGCATCTATTTGTTTAATTTCAAAACCCTAAATGCAATTTTTTTAAAATTTGTTGAATTCAAATTGCATTTGTTTGAAAGTTTTTAAAGAATTTTCAATATAGTATTTTGCTTCCCCGTTTTGCATATATTTTTGTCTTGTTAAACACCTTTCAAGAGAAAAATGAATATCAAAACTATCAACTATCTGTCAGGGGATGAGAGGTCTATAATTTCAATGCATCTACAACATTATTTCAAGTGTCAGAATGCTCCAACATCACCTCCCCATCATCTACCATTTCGTAGTGGACACCTTAACTATCATCCAACTAATAACACAACAAATAAACTAAAAACATATGTACTAGACAAACCAAGTTGCATTTTTATTTGCAAAAGTTTAGCCATTAACTTGAGCCTAGACTAGACTTAGCTTTAAACATATCAAGGATATAGATCCAAATGTTATTCTTTTCATTTTGTTTCTTTGGCACACACATTTATATATCCAAATTTAAATATGGTCCCAAGTTGAAATACTTCCAACTAGTTATTTGTCAACAATTTGAGTATGAAATATTAAAATTTTATAGCTACAGTGTTATATAAAAGTAAATTTTCTAATTCATTTAGATATCGATCCATATGTATCATAGAACAACATATGATTTGATCATTAGAGTATTACATCAACTTTTAAGATTACAAGGATAAAATACCTAGGCACTTGCATTTATATAATTTGGCATGTATTTTAACTTGTTCAATTTTTTTAAATCAATCCAAGGGTTTGAGTAAGGAAAAATGAGTTTCCTCCCAAAGTTAGTGCAAAAAAACATTATAATAGCTCTCAACATAGTCTAAGAAATGGAGATAAATAAATTCCTAAAGACTAGAAGTGTAGGGGTCAAGGTCACAAAATAATTTTAAAACTACAAATTTAGGGTCAAACTTGTAGATGAAAATGTAAATTCCATACATGTAGGAGTGAACCATGAAAGTCATATCTTGGTTTGTTAAGGTGTCATAATATTAAATCTTATAAAAAATCAAGAATCATATCATTGATTATGTGCATTACAATAAAATATCTCCATATAACAAATGAAGCTAAAAACCCTAACCCTCTTTGTCAATTCTATAGTGTGCTTGTCTAGTATTTTTAAATTCAATTGTATGTTCGAAGGTAATTTGTGTGTTTACTTATTGTATTTATTTATCCTAGCTAATTAGAAAAGAAAACTCTAAAGAAATTATTTTCTTTTCATTTTGGCAAAGCCATTTAATTTGGTATGTCCTACGATTTGGCCATAAAGGTTTTCTTGAATCTTATTTAGTTTTTAGATTTAAGTGCTTTCTCATTGTCTAATTTCTTAATCAAATCTAAACATTGTTCGATCCTTATTTCCTTCTAATACCAAAATCATCCTCTTTTCCTAGTAAGAAGTCATAGTTCAATCCCACCATGGTTGTGAATCAAGCTAAAATTGGTATGATTGGGAATATGCATGATACTAAATTTATCATAATGGAGAAGAATCATTTGACCATGAGGCCCTTGTTGAGAAAATGGTAATCAAGATATAGCTTTGATGCACACAACCTTTCTTTGGATCTTGCAAATTTGGCTAGTAATATTAATCCTAGTACAATGATTGATCTCCTTCATATACTATGTTGATTAATAAGCCATGTGGAAAGAAAGTACTTAAAGTTAAATAGGTAAAAGGATAAGCTCAACAATCCCTTTGAGTGATGTGCCATTTTCCCTCCATCCCAAGCTTCTTCTTCATGTATTCCTCCTTATTGTTTTACTCCTATCTATCTTATGCAATTTATTTCTCCTTCCACCAAATCTCCCCAAATTTATCCTCTCATTTTTCCTAGATCTCACCTCATGCTTTCTTATTATGATGCACATAGTTCTCTTGTCTCCACATTTGTTCTCATTAGTTTTGTTTACACTTCCCATGTTCCCCTCACTGTGATATTCCTACACAAGTCTTTGTCACTCCACACTCATTTATTATGTCACGACAAATTTATACACCACCTTCCATTTCTCATCTTGCCACTTTCATTCATGTCCTTAATCCTAGTGTGCCTCTATCTACCCTTGACATTAATGTTTAAAGGCTTGTTGAGATGAAAAGTAATGTTGATTCCTTACCTAATGGAAACAAAAAAAGACATACATATAAAAATCAAACACAATTCAATTTCTATTGAAAATTTTACATATCCATTTTTTGTTGGATTTTTGGATCCTAGATTTGAGATGCACAATATTAAAGGAGATCCCATGACACATTCAAGGTTCTTTAGTGCTACATATTTGGATTTTGTGTATGATGATAAGTTATTGGCTAAGTTCTTCCCATGAAATTTAAAATATTATGCTATTAAATGATTGTATTATCTTCCATTTGGGTCTATTTTTTAATATTGAAATTGGTCAATGCAAATATTGGGAATGTTGGATTGAAGTTTATTATTTTAGATTTTTTGACTATAAACAAGGATCTACAAAGTATATACATTCTTAACATTTGCATGTGCAAGTGAGATGAATGTTAAGAACTAAAGTTGTTAGAGGCTACCACACTTAATTATGGATCTTCTAATGCTTCATCTACATCATCCTACCCTTGTAAATTTGAAAAGAAAAATTATTTCCAAAAGGATAGTAAAAAATAATGGAAATGACCATTGTACAAACTATACATTATAAATGTTTCTAATATTATGACTCTAAAGCCTCCAACTTTTTCCTTTGTAAAATGTGCTTCAAAATTTACTTAGTGCAAACATGATTACACTTCCTCCTATTAGGCCATTAGATAAATCTAAGGTTATTCCCAAAAGATATAATGAGAAAGAATTTTGTTATTAAATTGTAGAGTTAATTGTAATTATACTCAACATTTTATGGGATTATGGAATAATTGATTAAGGATTTGATTGATAAAAAAAATTAGGTTGAGGGGGTTAATATTGGGGTCAATCATTCAATTGTTCCTCCTAATGAAAATTTAAATATTTTACACTAAATAAATCTAATAAAATGGTTTTATATGAGGGTCATGAGATTGAGGTACATATACATGTTGACAAGCTTGAAATCATCAATTCACCTACATGTGAGGAATGATTTGTTGGTATTAATAAAAATTATAAGGGTACTTATTCTTCTTCTTATGTACTAGTGATTTACTTTTATAGAAATTTCTATGGACTAACCAGTATTCAAACTTAGGACCTCCCATTTGGTGTTAGGATGCTCTACTATTGAGCTAATGGCTCACATTGTGATGAGTCCTTTTATGGCTTAGGTGTGTATCATCTCTCCAACACACTCCCTTGAGCCACAACATAGGTGTCAAATGCACCTAGCTGGGCTCTAATACCATGTTGAAATTTCCATGAACTAGTTAGGATGCAAATCTCCACCACTAAGCTAACCACCCACTTTATGACAAGTCAATTTACGGTTTAGGTATGCTAATTTTTGACACCTTTTTCACATTGTGAGATATTACCAAATAATTATAATGGTACTTTGGTTTTGTGTGGATCATGAACCATGTAAGGGTGTGTTTATTGATCTTACTCACCAATAAAATGTATGCATTGAATAATTTTTGTTTTATCATCATTTTATAAACAAGCATATGCATATTTGAGGGTTTCTTTAAAATTGACTAATGATATGTTGATTGAAACTATAGGATACATTATTTTACCTTAATTTTTTGGTCTAAAAGATGAGGGAAGTTATTATTCTATGTCATATTATTTCTTCTTTAGATGTATCTCATATTTTACTTGGGTATCCATGGATAAAGCAATATCAAGCAACATCATCTATGTCATGCCATCAAGGTATCAAATATGTTCACACTAGTAAAGAGGTTACAATTGCAAGAGATCCATATATGCCTTTATTTTAGATTAAGTCATTTAACCTTAAATAATTTTAAGAACATACCTAAGGATCCTCTATATAAGTGCAAGGATTCTTTGCCTAATTTGTAAAAATTTCAAAAGGAATAACAATGGTGGGAAAATCAAGACAAGATGCAACAATTTAGAATTTCTAAAGGGTTTACAATTATTAGAGCCAAAGTAGGTTATATGTAGGTTTTATATTATAAAATGATTCAAGAATCTATAAGGCCAAAAGAACCATAAGCATTGCAAACTTTAGTTCAGAAGCATAAGGGATTTGGATATTTTCATTCCTAAACATGGTTTTCATAAAAAAAATTACTCATGTAGCAAGGAAGGATGAGGATTACAAATGATAAATCTATATTTTCTTCATCTTAAAAGGGTCTTCAAACTACTTGGGTATCAAAGAATGATTTACATGTATAATAAAAAGTTGAAAATCTACAAGTAGAAATACCAAGTTACAAAAACAAGAATAATCGTTATGGTAATAGAAAGAGAAAATGCTTCCTCTTAAAAACATGTTTATTAAGAGTTCTAATTTACATAGTGTTGAGGAGCACATAATATAATAAACATGATTCAAGTACCAAAACATTAAGTATGATGATTGCGATGAGAGGATCAACTTGGGGAGGATTATTATAACATCATTAGTTGGAACTTTTTAATTTTATCTCTTTGTGTTCCATGTTGTTTTTAATGTTCTTAATTAGAGTATGGATGATGTTAATATACATTTAATGATGCATTTTGAAATTTATTTAGTAAAGGTCTCATTTTGTACATCTTTAGTAATTGTATAAAAATTTGGAATATTTTGGTTAATACATCTTATTGGTAAACCATTCATTGAAAATTTTTGAAGCCCACAACCGAATGGTTTGTGATGACCTCTTGCCTTCAAGAATTTCTATTATGCTCATTAATTTCAAACCATTTTGGGGTTCTTGAATGTTTTTAAATTTTAACAAACTCATTACAAAAAGATGGATTTTGAATTTCTTTTTCTTTTTCACATTTAGGTTCTCTCTTCTTATGTAATTTTGAGACACATTGAGTTTCATTGGTTCATGTGAGATATTTATAACAA